>JAWPHD010004111.1:0-196931 GCA_037043455.1 Cyrtodaria siliqua
TGTGTGTAAATTAATTAAGACCTTGGGAGCTGACTGTGTTACAGTTAGTCATGTGACTTTTATTAGCCAATGGAACTGGTGCTACTATATTTAAACACAAGTGTGTGTGTTTATACAGAAATATCTGGCATATTTATTTGGAACAATAATAAATAATTATGAAATATTGTTTCTAAAAGTGACTTAGGAGTGATACATTAACTTATAAAACAAGGACATACATGTACATTATTCATGCAGGATACCGTAAAAGCATGGATATACAGCAGTATGTAGATCTATGATAAAAGTAAGTCTTATTATTAAAAAGTTATAGAATCAAGATGCCGCTAGAATTTGTGCATGATGTTTAAGCTTTCAAAGCATTATATGAGCTTAATTAATAGCAGGAACTGTTAGAGGGCCACATGGAAGATTAATTTACAAACTAAATGTGTTACAGTACCCTCAATAAATAAAGTCTATTATTATTATTATTTTAACCAAGGATTTGTCTATGGACAAAATCCTTGTTTTAACATAAAGTCCCTGTTAAGTCTGCATAAATGTTGTATATGTGCATGTATAAGAATATAATTATTTTAAACCGAACAGGTATTCTAATATACATAATACAGTCTAAATTACATTGATTCAGTATACTGTACTGTATTTTCAGTTCGCTACATGTAACATTCAACAAAAACAAGTTATTTTGATTCAACAAAAAAACAAGTTATTTTGATAACTACCGTGCAACAAAATTTGTTTTCATTTTGTGTAAATGGCGATAATGCATATAAGGTGAGTAACTCAGCAGGCCATTTCGGACACAAACACGTTCGCCTAATGTAGAAAAAGTTACTTCAAAACTGGCAGTTACAAGGTTAATTTTTACTATATCAGTAATTATATACTTTTGCAGCAAGCCATTATGAACCTTTTGTCAATATGCACGACTAATATAATTAATAGATTTGCTTCTGCAGAAGTTTGAAAGAGAACGATTTCTTTGAACGATTGCTGATGCCTGAATGTTTTCCGAAGAAATACATATTCGGACAATTTTGTCCGAAGAAATCGGAAAGGGAAAATCAATTTGTCCATGGAATTTCTTTGTTGTTTTTTTCCGAAGTCCGAATTATTTTCTATTAAAACCTATGTCCATTACTCCGAAGACCGGAATTCCGAATTTATTTCGCGGCATTTTTTCGGAATTCTGCGGAAATTATAGAGACGTGAAGGAGACACATCTGTATAACTGTTTTTTTAGTTTGGAAATTGACAAGGACTAAAACTGTTGGAAGCAAATTATGTTCTATTAATGTAATTGTTAACCATCACGATTTTTGAGAATGTTGTAGATTTTAAGATTTTAAAAATATTGAAAAAATATATATGAAATAAAAGTTAAAAGTTTTGTTTCAGTTCAGTCCATTCAAAAATTCCGGTCTGTGTTTTCTTACATAAAATCAGCAATTGCATAATGATTTTATGCCCCAATTTTCAGACTGCCATCTAATAATCGCAGTCTGTCCGTCCGACAGAATCTTGTTTCAGTCATTACTCAGAAATTAAGGATAGGAATTATGTCAAACTTCACACAACTATAAATCATAATGTGAAGATGTATTGCACGCAAGAATCAGGTCATCAGCGGTCAAGGTCACAATTGAAGTTCAATGTTACAATAATCTTTTCCTTGGCATTTCAGTTGCAGTGACATTTCTTTTACTTAAAAAAAATGTAAATCGGAACTTTTTCCACTTATCTTTAAATTCGGAATTTTTTCTGAAAGCAGAATATTTTACGAGGAAATCCGAATTTTTTCCGATAAAATTTGAAATCGGATTTTTTTCTGAAAAACTAGCAGGAATCGGAATAATTTCAGCTGAAAACTCGGAATTCCGATATTAAAAATCGGAAATTGGACATTTGTCCGAAGAAAATCGGAAATCGGACATTTGTCCGAAGAAAATCAGAAATCACAGTGGAATTTGTTGCGATTTCTTTTTATTTTTCGAAATTCCGAATTAATTTCCGATTAAACTTAGTTGGCAATACTCCGATAATCGGAATTCCGATAAATTTTCCACAGAATTTATTCCGCTTTCCGTGGAATTTCTACAGCCGGGCTGCAACCAAAGTGAAAACCAATATAGCGTACGACCAGAAATCCCTAGGGACAAAAGCTCATGTACCTATCTCCCTTAATCACGGTTTCAGTAGGTGCAAGTTTCAGTAGGTGCAATCATAGAGTCCCAAGAGGTTGTCTAGTCATCGCACAAGGCGAAAGTGAAGCGTAGTGACGGACTGTACAGGGGTCAATCACTAAACATGCAGTGCGTTGTAATACGAAAGGCCTTTTCTGACGAACTTCCTGATTAATTTTGTCTAGTGGTCAGGAAACTCGCCAGTACCCTTTTAACTTTCGAAGTTTATAGACCACATCTCCATAAAATAAGGGTTGGGATATTCCTAGTCGCAGAACTGTTTTAAGGTTGGTGTTGTTCCTCTCCAGTAGCTTTTTCTTGCGGCGGTAGAATTTTGAGAAAGATCTACGTAGTTTGTGATAACGAAAATCCTGCTAAAGAAGTTTACTTGTAATAACTTGATTTCGATCATTTAAGTAAATATCATCATTACAAGCTCTAGCAAAACGAATGAGTTGTGAGATATAAACCCCGTATGATGTATCACAAGGTACATCCCCATCCAGGTGTGGATAGTTAACGATGTTAAAGTTGAAGACATCTCTTTTATCATAGATTTTAGTATGTATGAATTCATTAGAAACAGAGTGATGAAGATCGAGGAATGCTGCTTCAGTATCCGAACTGCTGGCTTTATTCAACGTGAGCTCATAACCATTAATTTTTGTTGTCTTATAAATATAATGCTTATTTTGGTTAAATTATAAAATCATCGGTAAAATGCAAGCAAACTGTCCTTTCGTTTGTCAATGTCTTAATATTGCGATAAAATTCGAATTTTTATTTCAACGTTTATATTTTGACTCAAACAAATACCATCTTATTTAAATTGCAAACACAGTTTTAAACAATTATCATGATTATGATATGCATTTAGTGGAATTATTTGGTTTAAGGTAAAACTCTACGGCGATAGAAACATATAGTAAAACATAGTATGCACCTAATTCAAAAAAATAATGCGAACCGCGTGAAATTGGAGATTATCTTTAAATGAATACGTTCTAAATGACAGTTTCACATACTTACATTACACATTTCTAATTATGATAATCACTTTATAATAACATCTTAAACAAAAGTGTTACGTTATAAATTGAACACTTCTTGTAATCTAGGGTTACAGTATCAATTTCCTAGAACATGTAAATAACATCAGGTTGTATTTATACTGTATGTATATGTACGATTTTCATGTACATTTATCAGTCAAATGTTGAGATCCATTTATATGAGAACAAATTAGAGGACAGCACTGCAATCAATCTAAGACGGCTATAATCTATTCATTTAAACATTCATTTAAACGTGAAATTATTATATATTTTTTTACATCATGTCATATATTATCCATTCAGTATTTCCTAACTGAAGTATTTATCAATATGCTTGTTTATGTATGCAGCCATTTCTAAAACAACACATCGCATTGCATTGCGGGAAGGTAATTTGTGGTCATAGTGATCCTGCTGTGTTAGCTCTCAGGAGATCTAAAAGTACTGATTCGATCTATGATTATTTAATAATCCTACATCAGAGTTTAACATAAAAGGTCTAATCATGTTAATTAATCATAACTCTTTTTATTCTGTGTATTAAAATATATGTAGTAAATAGGATAAACTACTATAGTGTTTACATTGGTTACGTAATGGCGGACCCGCCAGATTTGTTAGGATTCCTCCAATGATTCCCGCGGAGGAGATTGTGGATTGGTGTAATTCGGGGAACTGGCGGATGGCGGATGGCGGATTTAGGGTGTAATATATAATATACCTCCAGATATTAGGAGGAAGACTCCGAAAATTTAGTATCAGTTGTGTTCATCAGCGTTTATTTAAGGTTGAACATTAGCTATTAATGCTATATTTATTTGTTTTAATGCAAGATAATTTAATAGGTTTGCACACTATTACATTAGATATGTTTTTAGATTGAAGAGTTTAACATGTAAATAGTTAAATTATTAACGTCACCACTGACAAATTAATTATTAAATAAGAGGCATTTGGACACGAGAAGTCATTTATCATTGTGTCGTTCAAAACACAGTTACAGGATTTACATTCGCGCTGTTTCAATTGTTTTTTTCTGTGATTGATTCCATTAACGACACAATCTAAGTTAATTTACTGAAGCTCTCTGCTATGCTTATTTACCAGTCCATACAGTTTGTTTAAAGTTTAGTTGGAATCCACCTTTAGTTATATTTATTAGTTACAGAAGAACATATACGTGTATATGTGTTATGCGCTACTAAATAAATATATGAATATACGAGTATATGTTTGATACGCCACCAAGTCTTTTAGACGTATTGCCGGCTAGTACTAGTACTAGCTGGCGCCGCTATGAAAGTCAGCGTTTTAGAAACCCTATTTTAGTAAACAAAGCAAACACTGTAAACGTTCAGTCGTATTCTTGTTCTTATTTTTCTTCTTATTATTCTACTGTTTTGTTTATAAATGAGATTGCTGTTTCTGTACGGAAGTGTATGCAGTTATGTTGTTAAAGACACAATATAAAGTTGATTTGCCTCAAATTGAATTTTTTCAAATCAAATCATTATTCTGTAATCACATGGACTACTAAAGAGACGTGACCAAAAATCAAGTGACTAAGTAAAGTAATAAGCAGTAAACATGTACCTTCATTGAACTAAGTGCAGGTATTATTTGTGATTCGTGTTCATAATCACACTATTGTACATTGTATGTATTGTGACATGATGAAACTCTGGTTCAATAATATAAATACTGAGAATGGGATCCCTTGGAATCAACAAACACAAACAAAAGAGAAAGGTAGCAGATCGGTTTTATTGAAATTGATCATAAGAGGTAACATGAGGTGCAACACCTCTAACGCCTCCTAGAAACGGCTTAAACGTATTCTACTTTAAAGCACACAGATTGGAATTGATGATCCCAAAGGATCTGTAAGTAATAACATTACTGATTGTCCATTGACAGTATTAGACTTATTTGAATTGTTTTTATGTAATACATGGTTCCAAGTTATAAAATACAATATATTAACTTACGGGTTTTGGCCTTTTTTTACATTCATTTCATTTGACAGTATTCTAATTTAATCCAACGAAAACAATTTGCCACTTTTCTGACCATCAGAACAAACTTAATAATGCATAACAATACCTCTGTGCTGAGATTATTTTTTAAAATTTACTATTACTTCAATTGATACCAAATATGAGTCTCTGTTTTGAAACTTATAAAAACAAGATGCTCGTGTATAGCACAAAAATAGACGTCCCCTACGGGCATTTTTAGTAATAATTAATATAAGCCACCTACACACCAGGTTTCAGGTCAATATTTCGTTTCTAAGTAAAATTAATGAGCAAACACGTTTGTTCTATTTTCAGTAACAGTTAAATTACTTTTGAACCCAGCCACCCTAAATGCAATCCAACGCTTCCTTTTCAAATAAGCTTCCTATTCATATAAGCTTCATTACAATATCTCATTCTTAAGTCAAGTTATTTAGCGGAAAGTGTTTTTCTATTTTAGTAACAATTACCTTCACCTTGACCACAGTGACCCTAAATGTAATCCAAAGATTTCTTTGCATAACAGCTACCCGCCCATAGCTAAAGTTAAAGAGCGGTTACTGTTTTTTTATTTTAGTACCAATGACCTTGATATTGACCCCAGTGGCTTCAAATACATTCCCAAACTTTCTTTTCATATGAACTAACTGCACAAAAAGTTTTAGATCTATACCTCATTCCTAACAAATGTTATTGAGCGAAAACCGTTTTTTATATTTACATGGCCAGTGGATACTAGCAAGTTGAATTGGATTAGGTTGACAAAGAAAAGTGAGCATTTTCAACTCCATTCGGGTTGTACGAGTTTGAAGTTATGCCTTTTGGATATACGGGAGCACCAGCCACGTTTCAAAGACTGATGGAAACTGTGTTGAAGGGCCTTCAGTTTGGTTTGAAGTATGTCATATACTTGGACGACGTAATAGTGTTTAGTTCGACGTTTGAGGAACATTTGTAGCGTCTTCGAAGCGTTTTCCGGAGATTTAGAGAAAGCGGACTCAAGCTGAAACCAACTAAGTGCCATTTTGCACAAAGAAGTGTCAATTTTTTAGGACACATAGTATCCGATAATGGTATACAGAGAATGACCAACGCCAAATAATATCAGAGATCTTAGATCATTCGTCGGATTAGTTATTACAGACGATAAATCAACAACTTTGCTTCAATTTGTGCACCGTTAAACAAGTTGTTGCATAAACAAGACAGACGAGTTTGTGTGGTCAGATCAATGCAATGAAGCATTCATCAAATTGAAGGAAACTCTTCTAAATGCACCAATACTGTCTTATCTAAATGAGTTAACGAGGTTATTCTAGATACCGATGCATACACTAATAGCATAGGGGCAGTGCTATCACAAAAGCAGGGAGGGCAGGAACGAGTGATTTGTTATGCAAGTCGGGCTTTAACTAAACGCTTTAACTAAAAGCGAAAAGAACTACTGCGTAACTAAGAAAGAACTGTTGGCGTTAGTGACATTTGTTAAACAGTTTAGACACTACTTGTTGGTGCGGACGTTCAAAGCACGTATCGATCACAAAGCATTGGCATGGCGTTGGACTTTCAAGGAGCCACAAGAGCAGATAGTCAGATGGCAGGCTTATTTAGCTGAATATGAGATGGAAATTATACATCGGCAAGGTATTACCAATTCCAGTGCGGATGCTCTGTCAAGACGTCGTGTGACGGAGCTAGAACCATTGACCAAGGAGGACAGAGTAGACGAGGATGTGTACATCCACACATTAACATCTACCACTGAATTTGATTGGCGGAGGGCTCAAGCAGAAGATGAAAACTTTAAGGAGATGCTCGAAATGAAAGAAAAGTTTAAACATCGCCAAGATGTGACGGAAGCTTCATCTAGTAACCTGAAAAGGATGGTAGGTCAGTGGGACAATATCGTGGTGATAGATGGTGTCCTTCACAGGCGTTTTAGTGCTAACACGAGTGATATTTACCAATTCATCGTTCCACTGAATACGCAGGAAACCTTATTGCGAGAGCTGCACACCGGTACGGGAGGGGCCATTTGAGTGTAAATAAGATGCGAAGAAAGGTTAGTGATAGGTATTACTGGTGTGGGTGGTCGACAGATGTGGAGATATTTTGCCAGGAATGTATAACCTGTGCATCCCGGAAGAATCCACAGAAAAACAGGAGGGCTAACCTTGTATCAGTCAAGACAGGCGCACCTTTGGAAAAGATAGCCCTTGACATTCTTGGACCATTGCCAACATCAAGAAAGGGTAATCAGTACATAGTGGTGTTGTCGGACTATTTCACCAAATGGACTGAAGCATATCCTCTCCCGAATCACAAAGCCAAAACAGTAGCCAAAGTAATGGTCGAAGAGTTTATCTGCAGATTTGGAAGCCCATATACAATCCACAGTGATCAGGGAAGGGAATTTGAGTCAAACGTGTTCAAAGAGGTAAACAACTGTCTCAATACGAAGTAACAAAAAACTACACCGTATCACCCCAGTGTTATGGGCAAGTTGAAAGATTTAAAAGGATACTTTTGGATATGTTAAGTAAGCACGTCAATGACGACCAAACCAACTGGGATGAGGAGATTCCATTCATCATGTTGGCGTATCGTACAAGTGTAATGAATCATCTGGTTTTTCACCTGCTTTCTTGATGTTTGGCCACGAAATTCGCCTGCCTGTGGATATTATGTTTGGAGAGTGTCCCCCGGTAGAGGATGTTTATAAACAACATATGCGTCTTCATTGAAAAAACGACTTTGCTCAGCCTTTGAAAAAGTCAATCTGGGAACAGCACATAAGTCACTTAATATATTGTCTAAGTGAATTATATGTGTAAGTGGCTTATATGTCCAGATCATGGAGACATATAAGTTACTTATATGCCACTTATATGTGAAGCTGATATTGGAGAGAATTTACAAGCCAATTACATAAAAGTGCCAATTTTCTCATCATGAAATACGTTGAGTCAATCTGACCTGTAATCAGACACTACCTTAGATCAGTGAGATGACCTTTCAACGGAAATGCCTCATTCTGAGAACAGGATTTGAATTTAGTCAGAAACATTCTCAACTGGGATAGAAGTTGAATTTATACTGTGACATTTTAATATCAAACGGCTTAAAGGAATAAACATTAATTACTGTGACAAACACATTTTGTGAGTTGATTGAAGGATTTAGTAGAAATGCTTTTTATCATTTTGAAATGAGGATAGGATTTGGTTGTAATCATAAATATTTTGAAAAGTGAAACCAAATCTGCCTAGGAATCGCCTTAAAGGAATAAACATTAATTACTGCGACAAACACATTTTGTGAGTTGATTGAAGGATTTAGTAGAAATACATTTTATATCATTTTCAAATGAGGAAAGGATTTGGTCGTAATTATAAATATTTTGAAAAATGAAACCAAATCTGCTTAGGAGGCTGGTGTCCTGGCAAATCCTCTTTATGCTAGAATGATCATATTAACTAGGTTTTACTGATCATATTAACTAGGTTTCTGCAGTGTATTTATAAATACATATGTTAAATTGTTCCAAAGAGCAAACATCATGTTTGAGGAATTAATGTGCCTCCTGAGGAGGCACGGATCTAGTGCATACTATGACAGATGTGATAATAAACAAGTCAGTTAAATAACATTGTTAGGTCTTTATGATTAATTCGCAGAAGGTATGTTAAAGAATTAGCTAACTCCAGCCATTAATACATATTTTTGACTTTTATTATTTATTCATAATTTAATGTTTTCAGAGTGAAGAAAACCAGAAAGAGAAATAGAACAGTGGAAGCCAACAAGAAAGCATTGGAAAACAATCTACCTCAACTTGACTGCTATATTTGATGTTGTGTTTTATTTAGATCAGCTGATAATATACTAACATATTAAATTTAATCAGCCTTCTTTTATGTTATCATGTTTCATGTACCCTTTGTTATCATTCTTTTGGATTCAATTTGACCTACTAGTGGATATATGTCTCTTATAAGTGACATATATGTTACTGACGTTTCACATTGAGGCCACTTATAAGCTGCAAATAAATTACTTATAAGTCGCATATAAATCACTTATAAGTGACATAATACTGGGCATATAAGTTACTTATAAGTGGCTTATAAGTGACATAGTACTTGGCATATAAGTGGCGTATAAGTGAGTTATAAGACTTACGATGTCGTTTGCATTTTTTAATACTTTTGCCTTTTCGTTTGTCTGTTTGCGTGTTTGTTTTTGTGTTTTGTGGTTGGCTGTCGTCCTTGAATGCTGCTTTTCCTGTCTGTTATATTTGTGTCTTTCTTTTCATCTCATTTGCATTTAAAATCAATATAAGTTACTTATATGTTACTGGCCTATGTCAAGTATAAGCGGCTTATATGTCACTTATATGTCACTTATATGTCACTTATAACGCAAACATATAAGTGACTTATATTTATTTTCTGAAAGGGATAGGTGTTTAGTTATACTAAGATTACGAATAGTACAGTCCTAAATTCGACTTCAATCTATAGAAAAACGACATAATTATATGAGTGTCAGATTCCTCATCAGAGCAGGGAGTCAGGCCACTTAAGTTATCGTTGTAAGGCGAAGCCAAAACATGTTCCCGACAGTTCTCTTTTGTTTTCATGGAAACGTTGGAAATCTTACCACTTGTATAGGATTTCAGCGGATGGGACCACATGTCGGCGTACTAACTTTCCTCCTTTCTTACATGGCAAAACTTTAAGGCTGTCGGTTTTAAAAATCCTATACAACATCGACCCTCTTGGCATTTTGGAGTTTGAACAATAAAAAGGACATAAACTATCGGAGGCATGTTGTTCAAATGTACACACTTCTACAGGTTTAGGCATTTGTACGACTGTGGCTTCATCCAGAATGAACGCTGTGGTAACTGGCTGTACACCAACGGTTTCTCTCAATTCACTAAAGCAAAAAAGAAGATTGGAATTGGAAGAAGACCTCATTTTTCCGCAGTCTGATACTGAGTCAATTTGCATGCTCAAAGAATTCTTCAAGAACACCTCCTCTTGACAAGCAAGACATCCTGTACAAGCATAACCCCGTTTTAAGACAGAACATAAATAATTCCTCTCAGATGTACCACCAGTCTTTAACCAAAAACTGATACTTTGTTTGGAGGAGTTTCGCATATAAAGAGCATGTTCGCTTAGTCAATCTGTCTTGCACAAATGCACAGTACTGTTTATGACCGACGCTTTTACTATTTCGGACAGTTTTCGATACTGAATGATCTGCGATCTCCTTTGATAGTCTGTAATTTTCTCTAGAAACGGGTTGCCAAATCTCCCATTGTCAAATATAGCCTATTAACACGTTCCATAAAATATCTTTGAACACCTGGTCATGTCGGTGAGTGTAATCAGTCAAATTGACTTCTGGTCATTGCTCAACTTTATTTAAAACTCGCGGTCAGGTTAACATCCGCCTTCTGAGTGCAGTTGAATGTTCCGTTAACCTGACCACTCTCTCTTTCTATTTGTCTTCCCATGATTGCTATTGCAGAGAAATAACGAGAAGTTTTCTGAACGGTATATTTCCCAGGGTTGAATTCTTCAGCAATTTCTGGATGAAGTTTATTTAGACAAACCATATCATTAATGTGCACTGGAACATAATGTACACAATTATGTATTGTCTAAATCATTCAAGTTTGAAATCTGATAGTGATCTGATACAAGTACACATCAACAACTGTTGTTATGGGGTTAGACAATAGCATTTCAAAAGGAGAATTCAGGACTTGCTTTTCGGTACGCCTCGTTTCAAAGTCCATCGGACCATCATTTTCATTGTCGAACCGTCTGCTTTAACTTAAGCATCAGTCCACCCTGAGCCATCTAATCAGTGTCTTAAAGCCTTAAAAGCTTTCATCTCAATAGTATAATTCCTCTAAACTGTTTTGCAATGTCAAAAATAATATAGACTTTTCATAAAGTAATTTTAATTTTATCACCTCATCAACTTATTGTATCTGCTTATTTCGAGCCGCCCTAGATAGAGGGAAAGGCTACATAGGAATCCGTAAATCATGCCCTATTATTATTGTCGCACAGATTAGTATGGCTCTGTAGAGTGCTCGGAAGATAAGAATCCGATAGCATATTACTGTAGCGTGAAAAACAATTATTCCGAATTCCCTCATATTTGTGATTTTAGAACAAAAAAACACTCACCTGATATAACCGGAAGTTATACCTCTGCTAGGCATGCGCAATGAAGAGTAATGATTGTTTTTGTATTATAAACATGTAAACACAATAAGTACCATTTTCTGCGCTTCAATTCATTTGATATAGTCTTTTATTTGAAGTTATTCAGCATTTTAAGCATACCAGAATTAAACGCGCGATCACGCATGCGCATCAGACAGAATTTGAGGTGGTTCCATATCTAAAAATGATCATTAGGATCAAGTGTACCTATATGCAAATGTTGGTGCTTGTATCACAAATAGCACACTTTTTATAACATATCGACCTATGCCACTCCTCTAATGATGTTTGCGTAGTTGACAAACATGCTGTATTAGATTTAGAACATTTAAGATCATTTTTATCAGACCAGGTCTAAAGTTTATTGAGACAGTGTTGTAATTGTCTCTCAATAGTGTTCGTGTTTTTTGCACGATAACATTTAACAAAGTCGTCAACATATAGAGAACAATCCACACCAGGATTTATGCATTTAACTATAATGTTATTTGTTATATTAAAAAGGGTTACAGAGAGTATGCTGCCCTGTGACACACCTATCTCCTGTTCATGAATACCAGAGAGGGTTGAACCCATTGGGCCGCGAAACTGTCTATCATCTAACAAATTCTCTATACATATTGGTAATCGGCCTCTAAAACCAAGGTCATGAAGATCATTCATAATACCGTACTTCCATGCAGTATCATAAGCTTTCTCCAAGTCAAAAAATACAGCGTCTAGATGTCCTTGTTTTACGAAAACTTTTCTAATACATGATTCAAATCTAATGAGATTGTCTGATTTGCCTCGTTGTCGCCGGAATCCACTTTGTTATCAGTTTGATGGACTCCAGGTACAAAACGAGTCTCTCATTAATCATTTGTTCCATAGATAGTAAATATTAATTCAGATAGACATAGAACCGTCACGACGTTAGACACACTTTAGCGCCAAAACGTCATAAAATATGTGACGTCGTAACGTCGCGTCTTTTTAACAAACCAACAACAATGTTTTGTATAACGTGCATTATTTTTATAAGCTGTCACAAATAATAAGTTTATGACTCAGATCTGGGTGAATTTGTAATATATAAAATAGTTCCAGTTAATAAACTTGCGTAGTGTTAAAGGTTTAACTCAACCAATCAAAATCGTTCCAGGTTGTATTACAAGTGTGTCATAAAATAGAATATTAAATAGGTGTTCGACACTGCTAACAAGGGACGTTATGTGATAAAGTATGGTTTCATTGAGTATGGTTTCACTGAAACATCGAGAGGTGTTTAAATTAATCAACGAGATGAAACCATATTCTGTTTGTTTTGTAGCATGTTCATTTCCGCTCTATTTATTATTTTCAAATAAACGATTTACACCTGTGCCTGAACAAAGAGAATTGTCTGTGACCATGCTACAAATCAAATGTATCATAGATGTGAAACATGTGGTTAGGAGTGGGTAGACATTTTCTTTCCGGGTATCTGTGCGGCAACTACTCATTACAATTACTCGTAAACAACAAAATATAAAATATTAGTATATCTGCCTGACATTAAACATCAAATGTAATTATGAATGTATACATGTGCATGTATTCTTATCGGATTATTTTAACTTTTCTTTCATTTAAAAAGCCTGACATATATTGCCTGAGAGAAGTATTTGCTCTTCAATTATGTCGTGTGCGTGCAATTTTATGTTACTTTCACGTGTAATAACATCGGATGACGCTGTATAATGTTTAACTTGGCGCTTAATAGTATTTGCTAAATATGTTGGCATTTAAGGGAAAATAATTTCTTATAATAACAAGTAAATCAGACAAATTGCTTTATATGATAAAAAAACAATGGCACCGAAAACGATAAATTATTCGTCTTTCAAAAGTCTAAGTATTATGTAAAGAAAATGGTGATCATGAACTTTAACCCCTCAATCAACAGTGATCATTGCCTTGGTATTATTTGTGCACTGATTTTTCAAAAGTGCATCTTCCAGCTAATTCGTTTTACGGGGCATGTAACGATGTTAAGTATTAATAAGGACGATAATTCGTAAAACAAGAGGCCCAAGAGGGCCTGTAGACGCTCTACTTGTATGATGTGATTAAAAAACATAAACATGATAGAGGCCAACCCAAGAAACATGTTTCCTATATATAACTCTATGTAAACTTTGGGTTATCGTGGAGGCTATTTGAATATTTGACGACAACGAAAAACACAAACTTGATAGAGGCGAACAACAGGAACATGCATATGATATTTAACTAGAATGGAACAAGTGATAATATGTTGTTTGATAAATGTCCTTAAATTTGACCTAAGTTTAGCCATGGTGGCCATCATGGATGACTGGAGACCCCAAAAATGCAAATCTGAGGGGGACTAACCCAAGGATCATTGTGATTAAGTTTGTTTAAAATCATTGAAGCAGTTTCAGAGAAGATGTCATTTTTAACGTTTTCCTATATAACTCTATGTAAACTTTGGGTCACTGTGGAGGCCATTTTGATTATTCGACGATAACGAAAAACACAAACTTGATAGAGGCTAACCCAAGGAACATGTATATGATATTTCAAAAGAATGGAAAAGTGGTTTTGGAGGAGATATTGTTTGAAATGTCCTTAAATTTAACCTAGTTTTAGCCATGGCGCCCATCTTGGATGACTGGCAGCCGCAAAAAGCATTAATCTGGGAGGGACTATCCCAAAGATCATTGTGATTTAAATTTCATCAAAATCCTTAAAGCGGTTTCAGAGAAGATGTAATTTTTAACCTTTTCCTACATAACTCTATGTAAATTGTGGATCGCCGTGGCGGCCATTTTGATTATTTGACGATAACGAAAAACACAAACATAATAGAGGCTACCCCAAGGAACGTGTATATGATATTTCACAAGAATGGAATAAGTGGTTTCGGAGGAGATGTCGTTTGAAATTTTCTTAAATTTGACCTAGTTTTAGCCATGACGGCCATTTTGGATGACTGGCGGCCGCAAAAAACACCAATCTAAGAGGGGCCCCTCCCAAGTAACATTGTGGTGAAGTTTCATCAAAATCCTTCAAGCGGTTTCAGAGGAGATGTCGATTTTATAAAACAGACAGAAGGACAGACGGACGGACGGACAGACGGACAACGGACGAAAAGTGATCGCATAAGCCCTCCTGGCATTTGGCCAGTAGAGCTAAAAATGAT
This sequence comes from Cyrtodaria siliqua, assembly GCA_037043455.1. Classification (NCBI taxonomy): domain Eukaryota; kingdom Metazoa; phylum Mollusca; class Bivalvia; order Adapedonta; family Hiatellidae; genus Cyrtodaria; species Cyrtodaria siliqua. The sequence continues at coordinate 14,704 of JAWPHD010004111.1, forward strand.
ACAGCCCCATTACATCGCACGTCATGCTTGGTGAATGTTCCCTCTACAGTCAGGTACTACGCTGTACGTTTCTCTTGTGAAATGATCGGACTACTTTTTTCTGGACTCCATGATAGCACCTTCTGCAACTCTAAAAGTGGTGGTAGGTGCATGAACTTTCGTTCTTGGAGTTTATGGTAGTACCCTAGATTGTTTTTTGTTTCACTTTGGCTGCAACTGTTGTGGTTGTTCATTACAATCATGGATACATCCTGAGGTTTTCTGATTATTTTTATATATGTATACACATATTTACAAAATATACAAGTATTGTTTCCTAATTTCTCTGAATGTGGACTTTATTGTTGGAGATTTGATTGTGATGGGATGTACGTTTATTTACACGGTCTTGCCATTTGAGCGTTGAAGATATGAAAATAGGGAAGTTATGCACACTTAAAATCGATTTAAGCTAACAGTTTAGGTATTTCCTACTGACCGTTCGAAGTCGGTAACTTTGTCTTCCCCGCTCTTTGTGTTGTTTATTGTCCTTTTGATTGTATAGCTAGTTTGCTCTGTGTTTGTTGTACAGTGTGAATCTACGTCGCCATTGCGTTTGTGAGCTTTACTGTCTATAGGACCATTAATCTCATGTTTATACAAGTTACAAGACGGACAGTGTTTTTCCAGATTGGGGCATTCTAAGGTGTGTATGCAAGAACAGTTATATCAATTAACACCTATTGTCGTTCTATTGATTTCATCACCAATGTATAATGGACAATGATGACACAAGGATGGGGAATTCGAAAGGACTGGTCTTCAATTCAGAAAAAGTTAAATCTTTTCTTAAACGACTTGTACTCCCACAACGCGAAAGTTGACATAATAACGTAACACATTGGTGATGGTCGATCTAATTATTCAAACTTTGATCCAATTTCCTACGGGTTGGCTTAGATATTACATTTACGAGTCATGTATGCCTATGACATCTTATTCGCCTATCTCCAAAGGCGCCAACCAACAACAACAAGGGAAACAGTATTTCTAGATAAACATAATCTGCAGGCATATAGCCCATTATTTGGAGAGTTTCCATTATGATGGCATTATGAGAAAATTGCGGGGCTTCCGAAAGAGAGAGAGAGAGACAGAGACAGAAACAGAGAGAGAGAGAGAGAGAGAGAGAGAGAGAGAGAGAGAGAGAGATAAAGAGAGATTGTGGCGATATAGAGTTACAATGTTAAATACATTTTACATTTCAACTACTAAAGGCGGAGTTATATGCCAATAAATATGCAGTAAATTCTGAATACTAAATACTGAGAATTAATCTGAAGGAGATTTAAAAAAATCAATAAAACATCACCAACAACGAATGAGTCTTCGCAAAATATATTTTTGTTCAAATTAACTATTAGAGTGAAACTCAAAACTAAACCAGAATGCACAGAGTTGTACAATAGTCTAACAGAAGATCAAGTAAATGTACATTGTTTACCTGATAGAGGATTATATCTGCATTACTTGAAATATAGTTTCGTGTGTAAACGGTTGCATACATATTTCGCTTTATAATGTATCTTACTCGTTTAGTTGAAATTAGAGGCTCAATATCATTCATACTGGAGTCTCGTCGTTGTAATATATTTCATACAGAGGACTCTTGACAATCATTTTATGTTTGTGGTGTTTGTGTTTGTTTTGACACACTGCGTTCCTATTTAAGTCGAACAGACGTAGATGGCCAAAATTGACATGTCATTCTGACAACTTAATAAAGATATTATATCTCTTTGGGTTATAAAGGAATACAGACCACATTTGTTTTGCTTTCAGTCTCAGTTAGAAGTCCAACTAAACGTCGTAAATATCGTTTCAGTTTGCGATCTAATAAGCTCGGCTGCTCTTTGTTCAGGGGAAATTAAGATGCACAAGCAGAGGCGTATATAAAACTGTACAATGTCATACACTATATTTTAACGTGTTTTACGTCTACATTGAAATGGCATATGTATAAACCAAATAAAGAAACGTCATTTGGAAGAAAGTAGGAAATGAAATATAGTTTTATTATTCACTTTGTTATCCTGTTCGTTTACTTGTGTGGAGTACATCTTTGTTCCTCTGAATGTGGACTTTATCTATCAACCTGCTTCCATACTATAAATATCAATCATAAGGTAACGTAAGATATTTTATCATCCGGAAATTAACTATGGTGTACGATTAGAGTCATAGTTATTTCATTAGTATGATACTGTATTTTGTTTACTGTCATGAAAAGCTTTTCAGTATCCGATGATACACAATACTTACATGTAAGCATAATACTAACATCTACAATAATGACCCTCTCGGTACGTAACACATGTTAAGCTTTAATAAGTATGACACAGCATCATATTCAATAATTTCAATATCATACTAAAAAAATTGATTATCATTTTATGTTAAATTAACCTATTTAGGATCATACTAAATTGTTCGGTATCATACTAAAATATCATGCTAAATAATTTCAGTATCATACTAAAAATGTCAGTATCATACTAAATATGTTAGGTATCATACTAAACTGTTCAGTATCATACTAAAAACAATCAGTATTACACTAAACATTTTCAGTATCCTACTAAATAATTTCAACTATTATACTAACTATTTTCAGTATCCTACTAGTGAATAATGTCTGTATCATATAAAACTATTCAGTATCATACTGAATATGTTCAGAATCATAATACTGTTTTTAGTACAATGATAAGCAATGGCAGTATCATTCTAATATTTGCAGTATCATACTAAATAATGTCAGTATCATACACAACTATTCAGTATCATACTAAATAATGCCAGTATCATACAAAACTATTCAGTATCATAATCAATAATTTCAATATCATACTAAATACATTCAGTACCATATTAATAGTTTCAGTATCATACTAAATCAGTGGGTTACGATAGAATCCCATAATGCAATCAGTCCATCAGAATAAACGATACACAAAAACACAAATACGTCAATGTCACGTGGAAAAATGGCTCCCCGCCGAAATAACAGCCGGACCCATCTTCCCAACTTCCCAACGGGATATTTAGATAAAGTGCGTGAGTGTGTGCGTGCGTACTTGTACATATATGCAGTACAAACCAGCAGTTTTAACAATAAAAAGAAAACTAATTCATGGAATTGATATCCCCACTCTTTTTGAAAAACAAGGAAATCACATACACGGACCCCAAAATATAACCTTGCGGGGATATTTTTATTTACACTGTCCCGTTTTATTGGGATGAACATAGGGTAAGTGTGAGGTTTTGTGCACATTATACCCTAGTTTCAACCCATAGCGGAATGTATTGCCACTGACCGTTCCAAGGCCGTAGCCCTTTTGTCTACCCTTTTTTGTTTGTGATGTCATGTATTATGTTGGAAGAGAGCAATACTTCTTGTACAAACGCTCGTCAAACAACTACTTTCATACATCAAAGAGGTGAATGTTTGACGACTGAAAACATCCCTTGGATTTGTTACAGCCAAAGGAAAAGCCGTATTGTTATCTCGGTTGTAGATGCTGACACTGCAGATACTTTGCATTTGCGCGTGCGTAATAATAAGTGCGTCGAATAATAAGTACGTCTATGTAATATCACATTTGTGTATTTCTCGTTGTCTGGCTTAAATGTGTATGATAGGTTGTATGTTGTTGTTATATTTTTTCTTACAGCAAATAGAAAATTGATTGGTTATATAATGGGCATTTTGTGTGAATTACTACGCGTATTACCTCTATATGATCCTTGATATAATATCAAGCATATTTTTCTTCTTAACTTAACAACAGCACCTTAACGTGAAAGGAGCACCGCCTAGCGGGGCATATACGCCCGTCGCTCGCAAGGTTAAGCTCCAGTTTAATCCTTTTTCAAAAGGAAATAAAATAAGAATCAGAGAATTATGACCCTTTATAACATGTTTTCGGTGGATCATGTTGACAATGTGCGAAGTTGAATTGGTGTACACTTAATATTTTGACAGTTATTAGTTACAATCATTTGTAAAAGGCAAGATTAACTTTCCGGTAAAACGTTTTTATTTCAAAGGGGAACTTTAAAAATATGAACTAGAGGTGTATGGGCCTATATCAGATGTATGTATTGGATAATGTTGTAGATGTTTACAAAATGTCATTCTTGTATACCTTATACTTTGAAAAATATTAGCCACAATCTGTTTGCATTTAAAAGTTAGCGGACAGACGCACGGAGAACGCCATGACATAATACGTCCCTACAGGCGTATACAAATGAACACCAATATACATTGGCGTATAAAGTCCATAATTTCTGATAAAAAATAACCATATTCTAGTTAATAAGTCAGTTTCCCTGTTGTGACACTGGACAGTCTATTACTTGTATAGCATACATGTGTAGTTGAAAACGTGCATAGTACATGAGAAGAATGTGACTAAGAAAAACATCTAAATATGTGTGTTGTACAGCGGAAAGAACGGGTTCTACTTCAAAACGTAACTAGATACAGACACATTAAGACAAGACTCGGACCTAGTACTATCCGATGTATGTGGTAAGATGATTAAATTGATTTTCCTTGGTAGTGTGGTAGTGCAAAAAGCAAAACGCAAGAATACTCAATGCCACTAATTTGTTTATGATTTTTTAAATACTATTAATCTGTGTATTTAGATAAATTTGCATTTCCCTTTTAAACAATATGATATAAATTAGGTTATTTCCACAAAGGGCTATGCACCAAATGACTGAAACTTGTTCAAATACCGTAAGCGTATTCTACATACAAAATACTAGACCTCTAGCTCTTATAGTTTTATAAACAGAACATTTTAAAATCTCTGTAAAACAGTGCCCCCGTGGCAATTCAAAATTCGAATCAAGGATCACAAACTTGATAGAGGATAATAAGCTTATGCTACATGTAATATATGAGATATATTACATGTAGTATATATCAATATTTCGTATATTAGTCTATAAAAAAACAGAAGCAAAGCATGAGACACCACAAACGTAAAAGGTTTTACAGGGGTTTGCCTAATAAAACCGTTAATATACAATTTACGCAGTTATGGTTTCTCGCAACATCAGAAATTATAAAAATCGCGCTGCCTGAATCAATAAGATCGGTAGCCCCGAAGAGCCTCACGTTTCATATCAGCAAATTCAATTATGACAATGTTACAACGAAACTATACACACATTCACTCAATTTTAGAAGATACTTACTTAGAAACATATAACACGACGTGGTTGTCAGTATGTATATGTGCATAGTGCCAGGCTAACATTGAATGTATAACTGATGTAAACAATAGATTGACTACCTAAACGTAACCCTGATGAGAACTGCTAAAGCCCAACGACGACGACAACCCAGGGGGACTCGCTGCCGTTATATCAATCAAAAGATATTTCATTAGCTTATATTTGTATGAAAGAAATGTTAAACTTCTTTAAACAATTACCATAACTGATGGTTACATTAGTAAATTAGTATATCAACGCAATATGCATGTTCCAATCAATCATTAATCAATTTAAATTATTGTTAAGTCTTTTAGTTCATGAAATATATTCGGAAGCCGTACAGTATCGATGTTATCTGTACGAAGGCTAGATAAAATGTTATATTTTGCGCATTGATTTCGGGTTTATATATCGACTTTTTGGCTACTTCACCAGGGATTTCGTCATATTCACGAGTTAGTATCAGTTTAACTATAGCGTCTGTAGCTTTAAGGATTTCTAATGTGGCGTTTCGTAATATACTGACGTTAAATATGTTCAAAAATAATTATATAAAAAGTATATTTAATTGCTGACGGCATAGTTTGTTTTGATTTATTTATGTATATAACTTTATGTTTGCTTCATGAACATTCAAACACTTTTTGATTGGCTTCCATGTTTCAGGAAAGTTTTATTTTGAAACGTTGTAACAAAATGAATGCCTAACCGTATTAAAACAATATTTTTTTATGTTCTTGCTACCTTTTCGTAATTTAATTCTTGTACTCCTTTTTTTCCATATGTTTTTTCCATTGTGTTCTTATATAAAACCAATAATATTTTAGCGGTTTTCAAACGCTTCCAATCTTTAATTGATAATAAGACACTTGATTAGTTTAGTAAAGATCGGATAGTGCACAATACAGGTGCTAGAGTGTTGAAAATGCAAAATAAATCTTTTTTTTTCAATCAAGTGTCATAACTCTGATGTTTATTATCTTATAACATAGTTTTCAAACTCCTCCGAGATTTCATCAATATTCAGACTCTGGTCAAGTTTGGTAAATACAGGATGCTAAACGATAATACTGGAGCGTTGACACCATAAATTTAACGGACAGGCGACGGACAACTGTCAGTAGTACAAGGCCAAGTAGAGTCAAACATATTTCAATTGATTGATTTGGTAAGGTTATTTTCAAGTTTCACAGAAACAGGATGGTTTGGAAATTGTTTAATTATGAAGTTTGAAACAGTTATATGCACTGGTACAACGCTATAAGGAACTTCGACGCAACTTTTAAACTAAAGTTTGGCCAAAAATACGCTCTTTGGGATATACAAACAGACATAACAAGCTTGTGAAATGAGTATAATTAATATAGCAATGAAATATCGCTTTACTTAATATCTCAATTTCCAGGAATCGTACAATTATAGTTAGGTCTCTTCATTTCTATGAAATCTGACATAATCTTAATTTCATATTTAATTTGGAGCATACGATACTATATAAGAAATTTACCAATTAACTTCTGTACGACTCATAAATAAAAAGAATCTTAAACTCCTTAAGAAGTATTCCCCACAATGTAACCATTAAATATGCAGTATAATCAACTACCGATTTGTATAAGATAAAAACTTAAGTTGATTTGATATGAGAAAACGTCAGCCGTAAGTCGCTTTGAAAATCCATTGAGTTCGAACCAAAAATAGTATACGTGTTTGAGTCCTTCATCGTCCTTTATTGCCTTAAATACTAATGCCAAATGTATTGAACATTTTTTGAAGCGTTCATTTGCTAACATATCAAACAATTTGTGGACGAACGGACAGACACATGAAAATTAAACCTATATATTATACCGGTAGGGTACAAACAGACGTACACAATGCACTATAAATGTGCCGACCATTCTTTTTATCGTAGAGCTTTTAAGCAAAATATATCATGTAGTGTTGTTTTTACAAAATATAATCCAGACGAAATGAAACTAATAATTGAGATGATAAATGGTAATTATATAACACAGTAAATTCAATTTACTACATTTATGTTACCTGGACAAAAGTACTGTGCATACCTTTGAAAGTAGATATAGATGTCGAACAAGAAATGAATGTAGCATTCAAGGACCACTGTCAACCAAACACACGCACAGAAACAAACAATAATTACAAAGATGAACAAGAATACGGTGATCTGTAAGACTAGCGCAATATGAAACTCCAATCTCATCCTTTTAATAGAGCTATATAAATTGTATATTTTATCTTTATTTTACCTAGCAAGTTTACACTTCAGTGTGTATTCTAACAAGTTCGTAACTTTTAAAAACGCCTCCAGTGGGTAGGTCTTATGCAGAGGACATAACGTTATAAAAGAGAAGAAGTGACAACTTGGATGGAAAAAAAGAACTTGACAAATATAAACATGAACATATGTGTTTTATATTGGAAACTTTTAATATTGGTTAAATGTGCTGATTTATGATGGGGGCTATTACAATGGCAACTAAACCTTTTTATCAGCATGTTTTGAAATCAATTTTAATATGCCCATACATGTTCTAAAGATATAGTTTCATTATTCACCTATTATAAACTAGTGTTCGTTCTTCTTTTAAGATAAATTATAAGCATTGTTAATATATTTTTATTGTGTAACTCCCACCTTAAATCAGCAGTGTATCCACTTTTCTTAAATAAGTAAAACTGTGTTTAGTTTTATAAGTTTTCCAGTTACTATTGTTCTTCCCAGTTGTATCTTCTTCTCTTTTATAACTTTATGGCATCTACATACGACCTAGATATTGAATACATTTTAAAAGCAGCCAACCTGAAATGTTTAGGCGAACTGAAGTTTAAGTAATTTGATACTATTTTATTGTCTATCGAGTTTAAATAGGGAAAGTGAAACAAAAAGGTGTAGTCGACTATTTATTTCTCAACCGATGATTTTTCTTAAAAAAACGTGTTGTTGATGTTGTTGTTGTTCTAGCCAAAAATCTCAATTTAAATTATGTAAATGATTTATTTAAATTGTTCAAGAAAATGCTGGATTCAAAAGCTACTCAAGCCTTAACGTTCGTTAGTATGTTTTTAGTTGTTTTGTGTGTGTGAGTGTGTGTTGTTGTTTTTCTAATCGATTTTAAAGGATTCAATCCGGAATATTCCTAAAAATAATAAAATACTACAAACACACACAGATGCAAAGCAAAAAAAAAATGCGCCACTCGAGATTACAACCGCATCCGAGACCAATGCCCTACCACTGAGATAAATCACCGATCAGAATCTTTACCACTAGTAAGTAGTATATATTGAATAATTTACACATTTCAGTTCATATCGGTGAGTCACAAGTTTAAATGTGCGGCGCCAACATTTTATTGATGACACTTTACATATATATATTATTTATAACATATGTATGCCTTTATTGTACTATTATATATACATATGTTCTATATAATAATGTGTTGTATATTTTACATAACAAGAGGCCCAAGATATTTTACATAACAAGAGGCCCAAGAGGGCCTGCATCGCACTACTGGCTATATGGAGTCTGTGGTGGAGAACACGACATCGATATGCGCAACTAGACTTAGTACTGATCATTTCTGCCAAGTTTTACTAAAATCCAGCCAGGAGTTGTCAGGAGGAAAACTAGTCCGGACAAAGTTCGTGTATAAGGGGCAATAACTGTGTCAAAAATCATTCAACAAAATCACGACGATGATATTTGCAACCAGGCTTGGTACTGCTTATCACTGCCAAGTTTCGTTGAAATCCAGCCAGGCGTTCAGTAAAACTAGCCTGTACAACGTTAGTGTATTAAACCTTTAAAGGGTCATAGCTCCGCCAAAACTCAACCGAAATACGGCGATGATATGCAAAGTAGGCTTGGTAAAGATCATCAATGCAAAGTTTCGATGAAATGCGGCCAGGGGTACAGGATAACTAGTCCAGACAAAGTTTGTGTTTTAAAACATTTAAAGGGCCATAACTCCACCAAAAATCACTCAACCGCAACACATCAATGATATGCACTACTAGGCCTGGTACTGATCATCCCTGCAAAGTTTGGTTGAAATCCGGGCAGAGGTTCAGGAAAAATAGTCAGGACACATTTTGTGATTAAAACTTTTAAAGGTCATAACTCCGCCAAAAATCATTCAACCGGAACACGGGGACGATATGCATATCTCCGGCAAATACATATATGAAAAGGGGGAAAGCAATACATATTTCTTCTATTTCTTCTATCCTTTACCTCTTCATACTAACTCTTACTCCTGCTGGTAAACATACCCCTTTCTTTCGGATTTCATCCTTCTGCTATTATAGTATTTTACCTTTAAAAAATATTTATTTTTCCCCCTTTTAAAAATCTCTGAACCTTAAAAACTAAATTATTTCATCAGAATCTAAAATTATAAAGTCAGTAATACACGTATATATCATGTATATCATGTTTTAATGTATGTTTTAATGTGTACTGATTTGTAAAGCATGTTATGTATACGTTGATGAAATAAAACTGTTTATTACAAAAAAAAAGAGTATGTATCGCTCTACTTGCTTTATGGATTCTGTGGATGGGGGTGGGGGGGGGGGGGGGGGTGGGGGGTGGGGGGGGGGGGTAAATTAGTTGTGGCAAATATGACAAAACCCATTGTCCTGCACTGAGTAAAATGGCAGTCGAATCAATCACTTACTGCAAGTTCCCCAAATTGTACCCATGTAGAGCCAAAACCCTGAAATTACTGCAACTTCAGCTCCCCAAGTTGTATCCCTGTAAAGCGGCCCCTTAAACAGGAGGTCAAATCCGTTTTATATATGTTGTGTCTTTAGTCCCTAAATGACCAGAGAAAATTAGAATTAAATGCATTCATATTTGGACAAGACAATACATTTTTGTTTACTTGATTATCCCCTAGGTAGCCCCAGGTGATGGAGCCAAATATGAAAAGTTATTGTGAATCTGCACATCCTTATCTAAGAAACACACCACATATAAACTTGAAATCTCTCAGAGTATAGAGGGAGTATAGAGGGATATTAAATAACTGCAACTTTACTCTCAAAGTTGTTTCCCTGTAGAAGGGCTCCTTTACAAAGGAGAACAAAACTTTATAATATGGACAAGATATGCCATTTGTTGTGTTTTTTACTTGATTTCCATTAATGGAGCCCCCGAAGATGGAGCCAAAATATGAAAACTTATTGCACATCTACAAATCCCTAACTAAAAAATACACCAAACATGAACTTGAAATCTCAAAGGGTACATAATGAATTAACGTCACAAGCCCGTACCTTGTAGTAGTAAATTACTGGAAGTTCGCCAAGTTGTACACCAGTAGAGGGGCCCCTTAATGCTGGCGTTCAAAACCAGTTTTATATATTCTGTGCATTGAGTCCCTAAATGACCATACACAACTAGATTCGAAACCATTCACATCTGGACAAGATGAGTAATATTTTGTGAATTTTGCCCCAATTACCGCCCCTAAGGGGCCACAGTGGGCGCAGCTATAATCCAAGACCTTATTGCACATTTACACATCCTAAGAAAAAATGTACCACACGTGAACTTGTGATCTCAAAGGGTCTCAGTGGGAGGAGGCAAAATCCAGGCCTTGCTGCACTCCCTTGGGTCATACAATTTAAAAATTTGTTTAGCCCCCAGTGGGATTTGAAACCACGACCGCAGGTTCTCAATATAGCATATTGCGTATTTAAGAAAAGTCAAGGGCCATAAGTACGGTGTTACTGGTCCGATCCAGCTGGTTTTCTAATTCGTCCGAGCTTCCATTGATATTAACACTCAGGCAAATATTGGTAAAGATCAAATAATAAATGAAAGTGCTACAGTATTTACAAGGCAGACAATGGCATTTTTCACCAAAGCATGGGCCGTAACTCCGATGTTACTTATCCGATCTGGCTGGTTTTCATCAGATTCATATGAATTGTTTATTAGCATTGTTACCATTGTTTATGAACACGTTTGGTCTGAAAATGTAGACGCCTCGGCTGGTTGTTGTTGCTAAATCATACATATTAATTATTTTATATTGGGTTTATATTGCTACATGTAAAAGGTGCACATATAATTCATGTGTACGTCGATCACAACATAAGCATCATTGAGAGCCTTAAAGCATCATATGGAATAATAATAATGATTTACACTACAAAACTAGCCTCGAGTTTTCCAGGCGAAAGCTTGGCATTAATAATAATTAAATCGTATGGAGCTTTATAGTATGCACATTGAAAATAAAACTGAAACACTTGATGACGGTTATAATCGTATCCATAACAATTTGAGATCATATCCAGACCCTATAGGACAAAAAAGACAAAAGGACAGCAACTAAAGTCAGCTTATTATAATAATAGTAAAGTGAACTTAAACTTAAACACAGTGACCCCAAATGCAATTCCAAGCTTCCTTTTCAAATAAGCCACCTACCCATAAAGTTTGAGAGCAGTATTTCAAGTTTCAAGTTTTATTTATTCAGGGCTAATTAAGAGCATCTGATATAACACATTTACATTGTGCAGAAAACAGAACAAAACAAAACTATTTACATAACAGAACTATTTACATAACAATACACATACTCACATAACCATCACACAACCAACTCATTCCTATTTAAAGTATTGAATGAACATCATTTGTACTATTTTTAGCAGTGACCTTGTCCTTGATCCCAGAGACCCCAAATGCAATTTCGAGCTTTATTTTTACACAAGCTACCTACACATAAAGAAATATAAAAAGATCGGACAGGGAAAGTAGCATTCAATGAGGTCAGTCAGCCACAAAACACAGAAACAAACAAGCAAACAAACAAACAAGAACGCAAAAGGAATAATAAATACAAACGACATCACAAACACAAAAGGGTTGACAATAGGGCTACCGCCTTGGAACGGTCAGATGAAAAACATGTGAGTAGTTGAGCGGACAAGATTGAGATTCAAACAACTTCAAAATCCCGTAACTTATATTTCCCATGAAGGTTCATGAACATCGGATGATAAATGTAAGAGGAGGAGTTGAGCAAACAAACTTTAGATTCGAATATGTTTAAAGTCATGTAACTCCCTTAAAAGCATTCAATCGGAACACCATGACAATATGCGCTACTAGACATCACACTCATACTTCCTATGAAGTTGAGCGGACAAGAAAACAGGACAGACGGACGGAAGGACGGACAGAAATAATAGGTACTATGAGCTCCCCTGAAAATATCAGGGAACATAAACAAGTGTATGAAAAGAAAAACGTTAGAGAACTAGTCAATTTCCCTATTTTGTTTCTGCGACCTTACCATTGATGAAAACAAAAAAGATATGAAAACAAAAATATGTGTCAGGAGCCAAGTACAAACATGAAAAAATATCAAGAAATAAAAAAGTATAGCCAACGTTACGTTCTCGTGAAGAATAAAGACGTTTTCGGTAGGTTTTCATGTGCGTCATTTTGGGTCATTAGCGGGAGATAACTAATGTGACTTCCGGAAGATTATAGTAAGTTGGTCATATACCACTATTGCATTTCCCATAGGCCTCCAGTATAGCCTTTTGGCCTACAACCCCTATTACTATATCAGAACGGATGATAAAACTTTACTTTATTTAAAGAACTATCTTAGAGACACTCAAAAATGACCATAAAATTGGGAGTATTGTAATGCTTTCAGCCTCTAATATTGCACTGATGTTTTATGTTGGAATTATATTTTTTGGATGTTTTATGAGGATTTGTTATGATTTGGATAATTTAATCCAACCAGAATCTATCTTACAATCTGACTATATGCCCTAATAGACCCTATACTTTTTTCAACCAACCAGAAGCCCCAAATCAATAGTGGTCTGTGACCTAAATAGACATTCAAACCTGATTGAAGTTTGTTTTTCCTGCCTACATTGTTTGATACATTCATTCTGAGGTCTTTCATTTTTTAATAAAAGTCATTTTCTGCAAAATATAAGTGCTTAAAAGAGCTTCGGCTGAAGTCAAATTCATGCGATTTTTACTCGTAAATACAGAATTTTCTAAATGCCATATCTCGACAACCGTTCGAATCTTTTCTTTCAAATAAAGTGATTTTGAATTGATTTCATCAATAACAAGTGATTGTTAACCAGTTGAAGCAATCTTGAAAATAATATCTACTGACAAATGATATTTTTGATTTTCAGGGGTCAAAATAGCAAATGTTACCATAAAAATGCCACTGTTTTTGTATATATTCAAAATCTGCCTTCAAATGAATTAATTAACATTATTCAGCAGTTTCTATATGTAAAACCATCAAGAAAATGCAACATTTTAGTTTAAATATGACAACAAATAATTCTGAGACTATCCTCCCCAACTCCATTTTCAGGGTCTTGCCATGTTTTACAATATGTTATTGCCACAGGATTGCCTGTAACTGTACTATTTAATGTATTTTTTATTAGATATTGTTTGTACCATCTTTACAGGTCATTTTCATGTAGCCATGCAGCCAATAAGCACGTTTACAGTACAGATCCATGAAAATTTATTAAAATGTAGGGGTGGGGTAGAAAAAAACTTTTAAAAAACATAGAAAAGGTCATATTTTTTGCCAACTAAATAATCTAATTTGTAAAAGGTATTAAACCGCATCAAATATTTGCATATGGACAATAATCGTAAGGACGCGATGAACTCAGATTCAGAGTTTTACTCAACATCTTTTTCAAAACAGACATAAGCGGCTTTTCGACATCTTTGCGGACAGATGTAGATTGTCGCTTTCTGACATTTTTGCCAAAAGATGTATGCAAAGCCCTCAGAACTGAATAAAGCGTACTAGATATACCTTTACTTTTGTCAAACATGTGTATTACCAGGTGTCAGGTATGGCTAATTTTGTGCCAACAACCCTTAATAAAATAATTTAAATTACCTATTTTGCATCATAAAACTTAACTTTAGGCTTTTACGCAGACCTGTGGACAAGTTGCGTTTACGAAGCTTTTACGCAGACCTGCGGAAAAGCTGGCGGTATTGGCACCTTCGTAAAAGCTGCGTTTTACTAAGCTTCTACACAGACCTTCGTAAAAGCTGCGTTTTACGAAGCTATTACGTAGCTTGTTTGTAAATGTTCAGTTTTTGTACTTTTTTTGTAGATCTGCTCAAAAGCTGCGTATACGCAGGTGCCAATACCACTAGCTTTTAGCTAGCTGTTACGTAAGTTTTACGTAGCTTTTAAAAATTTTTTAGCTATGTAAAACGTACGTATTAGGTAGCTTTTTTTGACAAGGGCAGTGCACTTTACTGCCTTGCACTGCCTTATTTATACTGACTAGCTCTACATTTTGATCAGTGGTCATGCTCTGAAGAACTTAAATTGCAATTTACGTTTCGAAAGTTTACGTATTAGTGTTGTCAAGTGCATGATGCCGTTATAGATTTACTTACATCGAATAGAAATTTGACAGGTGAAATGTCGGGCGATAGCAGTTAACTAGTACGTCTCCTTATTTTTTATTCTCCTTGTTGTAATATCAAACGTTCATTTTACATTTCTTCTTTAATTAAAAAATAATACCAAATATGTTGAAGTAAAAATATAACAAGCTATGACAATAAATATAAGTATCAGTAGCCAAGTGAAAAATTAATACAGAAAAGTAATACACATACATAAGTGTTGAATAACATTGTATATACGAGGTCTGTCCGAAACGTTCATATACACATTAAGTTGTTAAAGTTCTATCCATTTTAATCTAAAATCAAAAGACTGAAGGTCCTGAGAGTCGCCTGGCTTGAATGTTAATGTAGGAAGTGTGAAATATTGTATGAAAATGTGTATTTCTCCATCACTAAACATATTTAAAACGTATTGTTATATGAGTTTTTTACTATATTTTACAGTATTGTTCGAGTTGTATTGCAACACATTATTGCAACAATACAGATAAATTACATGGAACATGTTTAGAGACTTCCTCTAATAATATCCAAAACTGAAGCAGATAACAGCTGAGGTAATATTGACATGTTATTAATATGCGCACTTATAATTTGTTACATGAACAAATAGAACAAGTAGCATCAATTCTTCTAAGAAACTAAAAGGCCTGATTGCCAAAAACTATGGTGCAATAGTCCAGAAATTTAAGATGACCAACATCCGAATGTCAATGCCATGATATTCTGTCTAACACACTTACTATTTAGCTTAATTAATGCCATTAACAAGGGTAGACACATGACTTAGTTCGTCAAAAGTACAAAATACTGGCTATATGTCTGGTCCGTGCAATGACGTACCGCGTTGATAAAGCCGAAAAATAGAGGACTTCGATGAGTTAAAATGTTCACGGTTAAATGATTATTCATTATAAGCAACACCAAAGTCTTATATATTTGTTCGTATAAAACGGAAAACATGCGCAGCGAAATACTATATCGGTACTTGGTTTCTTATCCACCTATCCGTATATAAACTACTGCGCTGTTCCACATTACTGTACATTACGACCGTCAAATAAAACGCATCGTGGGTCAAAATAATCCGACAATGTACTCATGAAATGTTGTAGAATTATTATAGAAATGATGAATACATCACATGTATATTCACATGATAACCATTCTCAGTAATACATCTTCAAGAACTACTTTCTGTTTACTATAACGCTAGAGTACTGCGGTGAATATGTAAGAGGCAAATTGACCAATCGTATTGCAAGATTCAACTACTGAATTTTGTGACAACAATGATTCGCCTTCAGGCAAGGCTACTCAAAAAACTGTATAGTCAAAGTTCAATGTTCTACATGTTCTATGGATCATATTTACAAATTTCATAAATAAGGAAGTAACATATTTTATTGCATGATCTATACTGAACGCCCGACGCAGGTGCGTTTACGCTTCCATTGTTATTCCTTCTCGAAATATTCTCCGCAAGATCTGAAACACTTCTCTTGACGTGAAACCCATGGCTACGAACTATTGTTTATCTATGTTTAATAATATTGCAATTGTTTTATTTGTTTTAATTTTTCGAATTGTGTCTTTATGTGTGGGAATTATAACGTTAGACGTTTTTCATCAACAACGCTTGGGCTTTCGGTCCTTATGTTTTCACTCGGTGTGGATCTTCCGAAAACGCTTGTGCCACTTGTAAACAAAATATTTGGATACAGCCGGGCGTTCGTCTTGAAGAATCTAAACACTCTTTGTTTCCATTGATATTTTATCCAGTTCAACCAGAATGTTGCAATCGTACGCCACCCCGCCCTGAGGTATGACGTCGCAGATTTTCCACTATTTTCTGCCATAGTCGCATTACTTAACGCGCTGTTGAAATGACCTCAACCGTCTCAACATTTTGAAAAAATGACACTAAATGTCAAAAGTCGCCATGACAATTTAATATGACGTTAACACGCCTTAAAGCTACAGACCCTCTATATTAACTGGTAATAACTCATGAATATGAATGAGTCACGTGTGAAATAGTTTCAAATCGACTAACACCGTAAAATATCACATTTTTATTTAGCCTTCGTACAGGTAACATCGATAAATATACAGCTTCAGAATATATGTGATAAAAAAGTACTTGCCCGGAACGGGATTTGCGCTCAAAGGCGGCAGTTTTTCATGCCAAGTTTCAACCAAGAATTGACCAATCAGAGCGGTGGGACCAACCAAGATTTGACCAAGAATTGACCAATCAGAGCGCTGCGAACAACCAAGAATTGTCCAATCAGAGCGCTGGGAACAACCAACAACAAACTTCCGCCATTATCTTCACAATTTGAAAGAGTGATATTTGTATTGTAATATCTTGTTATTTTTGGAAGGAAAACACATCTTTTGTAGCTAGACGATATACTTCGAAGGCAAGTGCTTTATCGATTGTGCTTTACGTGTCGAGGTGACACCTCAAGAGGTGGACATGGCATTGAGATCTTGGAGTTAGAAGTGGCAGATTCAGATTGGAGATATTTAGACAAACACTTTATTTATCGGCGGGGACTTCGGAGGGCAGTACAGTATTTAGGTGACGCCTCACAGAGCTCTTGGATTTACTCAACAGTTTTGCTAAGTTGTAAGGTAACGTTAAACGTTTTTAAATGTATTGTGATACATGTAGCTGTGCCTATGAATTGAATTAAATGTTGTTAAACGGCTCATCAACACAGTACTGGTTATTTAGAGCCGCCCCAGAGAGAGGGGAAGGATACATAGGAACACGGTAACCTGCCCTACTGTTATTATCAAATAGATTCCTATGGTTCTTTAACGTGCTCGGAGGATAGACCGATACACGGGACCGCCCGGTTTACGTCCCCATCCGCGATCGAGGCTAAGGAAAAGTGTTTTGCCCAAGAACACACCGACGGAACTTAGTGGCACCACGGAGGATTGAACCCGGGTCCTCCAGTTACAAATCCGCTGCGCTACCGACTGCGCCATGCCATCCCTCAGCTGTGCCTATGAATGCATATGGAAAAGAGAGATATCAAAACCTTCAATTTGTACATATTTTTAGTTTCCGTAAGGGGTTCGGAGGTGCGGGGGTTCGGGAGTGTTTTTTATACCCCTTCTTGTACATGTTTTGCCTCCCCACCTGTGTGAAAAAAGGGCATGCCCCTCGGGCTCCGATCTAAGAGTGGGGTAGGTGTGGGGCAGAATATGTTTGCCACGTCCTCACTTCAATAGTTAGCCAAATGATGTGTTTGACCTAGAGTGACCCACAGCCATGCCACAGAACATCTTAATAGCTATTATATGTGCTCAACTCGAATGCAAGACAGTGTTATGGTAACCCTAGTAGCCTTTTATCCAACTCTGTTTTGACTAGTCTGCGATTGTCGGAAGTGGGACTGATAAGTGTCCGATTTTAGCTCGATCAGCACAGCTTATGCCGTGGTGCATTGTTCGTCTGTAAACTTTTTTTGTGGCGTCTACTCCTCTGAAACTACTGGACGGATTTTCATGTAACTTCACAGGAATGTGGCTCTTGATAACTAGTTGATCCTAGCAAAATTCAAGATGGCTGCCACGGCTAAATATGTATTTTTGTGAAATACAAATTTATAGCGACTACTTCTTGAAAACTATAACTTATTAGTGATTGATGTGGGACATTTTATAAACTTTGGTCGTATCGAGTGCCGCGCGAATCTACGCTGAGTCAGTGTTTGGACTCGGCGAATCCAGGCGCCGTAAGTACGCCATTGTCGAGTCACTCGTTATGATGACACTCCGAAATACTCCGCGTAGAATCCAATTAACCATGAGTGCACACCTGTGGTGGTTTATTATTGGGAAAAAATGTAAATTTTCCGAAAGCTTTTCGGGGGAAGTTTTCCGACAGCGCGCTTGGAAAAGCCAATCGCCAGAAAAAGTACAAACAATGAGACGCCGATTGCATCTTTTCTGTGAAAGTTGACACGACTGATAAATACAATGAATAAATTTCGAAACAAATACGTATTTCATTCTTTTAAGGCATTTTAAAATAATCACAACTTTTGTTCGTTTCTGTTGTCCAAAAGTTATTTCTTCTTCTACCGTCATAAACACCCATAATCTTTGGCCATGTATATACCTTTTAACAAGGCGGCACTAACAATGAGTTTATGACTCTGAATTTTTTTTCTGACTACAGAACCCATCGATGTATCAATAATAAACAGTAGAATAGTATATTTTTTTAACAAATAACGATTATTTAAAAATATAATTTCCAGTATAATAATTACTGATTTAATTTGCCGATGTTCATCTGATGTTCATCCGCCGCGAAGCCGGTAACCGCCATATAACTTTCATGACCCAGTATACATAATCCGTGCATTCGAATTTTACCACATCCGCTTTTCCAAAACAGAAGTAAAATTGTCGTCTGCTTCGATTTCTGCAGGTTACAAGGTTCTAGGCCCATTCTCCATATTTTATCTTGATGTAAATAGAGGGATGAGCCTGGCATGTTCATTCCCTTTAGGGCCATATAACCTTTCATGCGTTGGTTCGCCTTAAAACCCCAATTCAATTATTTCGGTTAATCAGCATTCTTTAAATAAACTTTTTCGTTCGATTATGTTACGTTGTTAACTACTTATCTGTTTTTATATAATAATTTATAAAGAAAACAAATCAATGACAATCAATATTTTCTGACGTCAATCCTTAACAGTTTGGTGCCTTATAACATTTCTTGTGTTGGTGCGCCGTAAAACCCCAATTCAATTCTGCTTTGATTTTTTCTATTTAAAAGTTATTGAATAATTATGCATTAAAATGACTGCAATTAGAAACAGTTGCACCTTTTACCTGTGCAGTTTCGTAATTACGCCGAGAACGTTTTGCGTAGCTGATTCCCACTCCGCGTAGTTTTATCATCGAAACTCCGCGTAATTACGTGATTTGTAAATTCCTCACTCGGCGTGAAAGAGTAACGTGTGGGCTTCGCGTGAGCTGTACTGTAGCTATCAAAAACATATCAGTAGGGATTCAAGGTCATTAACCTCTTGTTATAATCTTATATTGTCAGATTAACACATGCTCCAGAAAGAGGGAAATAATATATATAGAAATATACATGGACATGGGAATAAACATTTGATCTCTGAATTGAAAAATGTTTTTATAATCTCTTATATTGTCAGTGCCTGTTAACGATAAACACATGCTCCAGAAAGAGGGAAAGAAACTAGTGTTGGGAATCGGCTGAAAATTCATGATCGATCAACATGATCATCAGAATATTTAACCGACTGTTGATCTATCATTAATCGATTAAACATGGCTGCTACAAAAGTATAAGCCTAATTCCCATAAGCAGTATTTTGGGAACCGGTTCTGCCCAGCAACAGCAACCACAACTCATGAAGAATGGCGTGCCACTTTGAAAGCCAAGGGTTACGGGAAAAAGAAAAAGAAAGATTAAATGTTATCGTGCACAAGTATTATTATTATGCCATGTGTAACACTGTGAATTACCTATGAACGGCTGAGTAACATTGTGGATTACCTACTGCTGAGTAACATTGTGGATTACTTGCGAACTGTTGAGTAACATTGTGGATTACTTGTGAACAGATGAGTAACATTGTGGATTACTTGCGAACTTTCGAGTAACATTGTGGATTATCTATGCAATGATGAGTAACATTGTGGATTACCTATGAAATGATGAGTAACATTGTGGATTACTTGCGAACTATTGAGTAACATTGTGGATTACCTATGAACTGATGGGTAATGCTGTGGATTTCCTATGAACTGTTTAGTAATGCTGTGGATTACCTATGAACTGTTGAGTAATGCTGTGGATTACCTATGAACTGTTAAATGTATATCAAAAGAGAGTATTTTACGTCCTGTCATATTATATTACATTGGGCTAGCATCTTGAGAGGGTAATCAGATGAAGGATGAAGTTTCCCAGCAGCTGCACCAAGGAGAAAACCTAGGCAGGGCAGAGGTCCATAGCTCTTAGATGCAAGGCATTTTCCACTGACCAACCCGAGGCTACAAGAAATGGTGACAGTCACCAGTGTAATGTCTCTGCGTTTGTTGTGAATAAATAGCAGCATTCCATTGATATTAATCTGTTGTCCAAGCCCTTCATCTAAAATAACTTCATCTATAATGAAAGGAGCTTTCAAGAAACACTTTGATAATATTATTATTCGGAATGTGTGACAGCAGTGTTTTGTTGTAGCTATGAGAATTAATTGTGAACTTTTTTTGTGATAAATTGAAAGTTTCTGTCTGCAAACAGTATGATAATTCTCAATATGCTAGTACATGTAGTTTAGTCTTGAGTAATACTGAGGAATCCAGATATGGCCTATATGTTAATTTTTGAGGACTATTGTCTCAAAATCTTATAAAAGCAGATGGTGAGATAATCAAATATGGAATAGGAACTTCTTTAAGATCCTTTATGTATGAAGATCCTCCGTGGTCTAGTGGCCTGACGCACTGAATTACTGAATATAACACGAAAATCCAGTTTTCATTGAGTTTCAACAGTATCGTTTACGTTATAACTTAATGTATGTGATGTTAAGTATTTAAAAGGACACACGGCAATCTTGATTTTTTTTTAAACTCACAGCATAACATTTTTCACATGACTTGCATTTGTTCAAAAATAAATATTATTATAAAAATAGTTTAAAGCTAGTTGTCTTTGCATATTACTAACTGTTGATTATATTGCACCAATAATATAGTAAACCTATGGTAGAATATAAAAATGAAATGAAAAATGAAAACTTTAATTATATTATGCAAGCAGGTTTATAGTCAAAATCATACTGGATAATGATTAATAAATTGACACTAGTTTTAATTAAGGCACGAGGGATTTAATAACTCGCATCCGAACGACTAACT
This sequence comes from Cyrtodaria siliqua, assembly GCA_037043455.1. NCBI lineage: Eukaryota > Metazoa > Mollusca > Bivalvia > Adapedonta > Hiatellidae > Cyrtodaria > Cyrtodaria siliqua. The sequence goes on from JAWPHD010004111.1 coordinate 36,407, forward strand.
AGTTTATTTATACAGGTACGTATTTATTATTTCGATTCTAACACAACAATAACCCCATTGTTAAGGCTATTGTGGGGGCACTATATATTATCTCGGAGGTCAAGGTAATCTGGCTGCTATGTTTACAGGCTGTTCCATTGGGCGCGCCTATATGCAAAGTTCTGCGCGTTACAGTATGTTTAGACACACTAGTAGTCACTTGACAAACAATTAAGTAATTGCTTACGTCATACCATTATGTTCTAGGTTAAACCGCTGTATACACAAAATTAAGGGTATATCAAACTAATAAAAAAGAAATTCACAAAAAAAAACATATTTTCTGTAACTACCAAAATACATGAAATTACAAATGCACTTTACATGTAGCCTGTACTGTACTTCCATGTATGTTGTACTCAATGTATGCGAACCCTTAAAGGGATACATGGTAATCTTGCTTTTTATTCAAGTAGCAGTACAATTTTTAATCATGCTTCATTTTGATTTTAAAACTGCTTGTATATAATTAAATAAAAAATAATATTTCTATCTTTTTTGTATATATACTATTGGTTCAATATAAATGAAAGTTAGTAATATGTATAAAACAATTTGATTTAAACTATTCTAATAATTAATATTAATGATTGTAAATATGAAAGTTATGCAGAAAAACTAAGGGAACGCCACAAATTTCAGCAAAACAAGATTGCTGTGTGTCCCTTTAAAACCAGTATTTAATTATTTTGACAGGTTTTATAGTTTTTATACACATAATTAGGAGTTCAGTGCTGACAAATATTTTATGGAATAATATATTTTCTGTATAAACTACCAATATACACATGTAACTACAAATATACCTCAAATGTAGTTTGTGTGCTTCTTCCGTATGTTCTACTTAACGTTTCTAAACTATTAAAACAATAATGCATTGTTTTTATTGAACCAAATTCACTTTTGTTTTGTGTTTGTGGCATCATATGCTTTTATACCTTATTATCATTACCATTCATGTTTGTCTTTTTGCATGTTTTGGGGGTTACTGTGCTCTATGAAAGCTGCATTTCCTGTTCGACTTTTATATCTATTTTTAGTGTACCAAAAACTTTAATAAACAAAAAGGTATGAAAAGTATTTTTTCTGTTACTACCAATGTCAATACATATGTCCTTCAGTTGCAGTCTGTACTTTTTCCGTATGTTCTGCTTAACGTTTCTAAACCATTCAAATCAATATTATATTGTTTTTATTGGTGTACCAAATCAGGCTCTGCAGTAAAATTACAAAGTTAATACAATTAAATGAGCTTTCCTTTTAGTGATAACTTATTACCAACACACGTAACAGCAACATTAACAACACACAGCAACAGCAGTATAAGAAAGAACACTATATTTTACCGAGGTTACATTAACACCCTGTTTTATAGCAACTTTATTGGAAAAGGATGAATACTATGTTTTATAGCCCATATTATAAGAAAACGCTTATTACTTATACCATGTATACAGCAATAATAGCATCTTAACAGATTATTATCATAGTTTTACACTAAACTTCTTTTAATAGATTACGTCTTAATCATAACGTTTTTAATACAAAAAAGTTTGTTAGTTTTCATTTTTGATGGTAGACTGCGCAACATTTAAACAAAAAACAAAAACATGACAACCAAAAATCCCTAATAAAAAAAAAATTCACGTGCATTTTCATGACTTTTCACTTTAAGGGGCAGGGGGCGGCCACATCGTTTTAGAAAGAAACTGTTAACAACCAAACAAAAATACATAAAAAAGTATGTTAACATAAGAATTTACATGTAACAACCAAAAAAAGGACATAAAAAAGTATGTTTACATAAGAATTTGCATGTATTTTTTCAGATTATAGGGTTGGGGTGGGGGTGGGGGGACGGGGTGAGTGCGCCCCCGTCTGAATCCCTCCCACCCTTGTTCCCAAATAAAAACGCCATTTCACGTGTATTTTCATGACTTCACAGTTTTAGTGGGGAGTGGGTGCATCTTTGTAGAAAAACTGTTAACAACCTAATAGAAACAACTAAAAAAAAACATAACAAAAACATGTTAACATAGTTATATAACTTTCAGATTTTACCGTAGTTGTGGGGCGGGTGCACCCCCGTCTGAATCCCACCTTGTCCTTTTTCTGACAATTCATTAACAAACTCCTCTTCTATCTCTTCCCCTCTCCTCCCTCTTTCCTCCGCTTGTCTCTCCCTTTCTTTTCCCCCTATTTTCTTTGATTTGCAGCCCTGAAGAACGACACCCAACTGCGTGCACCCCCGTCTGAATCCCACCATTGTCCCTTTCTCACAAATCATTAACAAACTCCTCTTCTCTCTCTTCCCCTCTCCTTCGCTTTTCTCTCCCGTTCTTTCACCCTATTTTCTTTGCTTTGCAGCCCTGAAGAACGTCACCAAACTGCGTGCACTCAGCCGTTGCGCTTTTAAGTTTTGAAGGCCATACATTTAACCACTAGACCAAGGCTAATTATTGCTTTTGTTCTAGCATTATTAACACTAAATAGGCATTACGTAATAACTAGCACACAAACAAATTAATCATGTGCGCTAAATAACAAGTCGATATATGGTTGTTTTGAGGCGGAATATTGGTTTCATATTGATAACATATAGTATTACACCAGGCAATGCTCATTTACACGTTCGACAAGATGGTCTATATATTTATGGATTCATCTTGATTTGCGTTCAAATATATGTTAAGTTATTTTGCCTCATAATAAATTGTAGTTTGTATACCATTTTCTCAAGCAGCGTTAAAGCTCAGTGGTAGAGCACCTGACTTGAAATCAGAAGGTCGTGTGTTCGAGTCCCGAAAGAGACAAATATTTTTTTCTTCTGTAAATCATGATGTTACCTGTGTACAGGTACGATGTGCACTGGTCGATGTCAATACAATAAATGATGTCCTGCGTTATATTTGATCGCTTATATACCCGATTTCGACATAAGCTGGTGAAAATGAAGTTACAAATAAAGACAGGCCTACAAAGGTATTGGCATATAAGATTAAATAAAATAAAATTGCATTGCGTCTAAATCTATGAGTAAAGTTGGGGACGTTTCTATTTTTGCTCAGTATAGTATACTTTATTATAAATAGCAGTTTTCATAAAATAAAGTATAACATGAACAGTTTAGAAGTAAATTAGCATGCTGACTGGAATATATGTGTATCACTTAGATATTGTTTTAGTGGCTTTAGATGATGTGTTACATCTATAAGAGCATGCACGACATGGGCTGACTAATGCCCGTTTCTGGTTTAATAACCCTGTTCTAAAGAAAAGAAGTCAGTTTTCCTGTTCCGATTGATTTCATTGACACACAGTCTATTACTTGTACAGTTGAAAACGACAAGGTACAGGAAAAGAACTCAAATAAGCATCTAACTATGAGTATTGCACAGCCAAAAGGAAAGTATTCACAAACTAGATTAGATTTTGATCAGAACCTGATCAAACATGGGCTTTGCATGTCATGCTTAACATGTAAAATCATACTCATTGACGTCATGACGTCACAATGGTCATTGTATAATGTTATCGGACCATGGGTACAAGTAAAGAAAGAAATAGAAGTTATTGAAATTGATTAAAACGTATTTTATTTCACATATGGATTTTAGTTTTACATGCAAACATTCAAAAGTCAATTCCCGTGTTGATGAAGCGAGCCTTTATAGTGCTTAGAAGCCTACGGCTTCTGGTAAGTATTTGTACTAGCCGCCTTCGGCGTCTGTCAATTGGCCTGCCGGCAAAAAGCCTATCGACTAAGTGTTTGTCTGTATTTTTGAGGTGACCAGCCCGTTACCGAGGACCTATAGGGGAATTTTTATCCTAAACAGCACAATAATTGCAGATACGCTATAGCGGAAGTTTATGAAGGTTTTGTTTTTTTTGTTTTTCATTATTATTTTTTTATTATATATATTTTTTTTATTCTTTGTAGTTTATTTTTTGTAAAACTAAATCAATTTGTATTTAAATGGACACTCAACACGCGACAATTTTAAAGTAGTTATCAAGTATAAACAGTTGCACATATATCTATTAATTTTGTATCATATTGGATTAAATTCTGCTTGTATATAAATTAATACAAGGCACTACAATTTGGAGCTGTTTATATTGTGTCGGTATTCTGTTTAAGTTTCAAATATATTACTGATTACGTTCTTTAAAGTGGTGAATGAATGTCATTTGATGCATCAGTTAAACATATCTTAATGAGTGTTCATGTTTTCTTGATATACATTCCTTCCATTTAAAAGATGTTAAATAAAACATAACTGGAGTATTGTGAGTGCTGCCTAGTGGTTATGTGCGAGTAATATTCATGATATCAACCATTGGCAAAATAAATTATCATGTAACATGTATTGTTATACTTATCCTGCACTATAGAAAATCAGAAAGAGCTTTTAAGACTTACTTTTCAAAAAATTAAAATAAAACACTTCAATGTCTCCATGTTTTCTGGTTTTACAGGTGGGAAGCAGAGTGGTTATTTATCTCCGCCGCCTACTTTTCATAGCAACACATGACAACGAAAAGCAGTACGTCATTTTCCGTCAACGTCAAAAAAAGTAAAACAGCCGCCATTTTCTTTTTTTTAAAACGAGTAATCTGGAAGATTGTAACAAGTTTACATGATTAAAATTTCAGTTCCCCTTTAAGTTTCGTCATCTTTAGACGTAACGTTATTTGTTGGTACTTCAAAGCGTCACACGACGTCAAACAGTTTTTTGACGTTTACGTCGTTTTAAGCGTCACACGACGTCAAATAGTTTTTTGACGTTTACGTCGTTTTAAGCGTCACACGACGTCAAACAGTTTTTTGACGTTTACGTGGTTTTAAATTGTATTAAATGAAGTTGTTAATTGAGACTATTATCGTCGCGTAATGGTCGACACGGAAAACAGATTTAATATTAAAATTTCGAAATAAGTTTATTCAGATCCCATGACATATTTGGTAAAGAGTGGGTTTTATCATGCCAATTTACACGACAAAACAAGGTCATTGTAGACACACATTTTAATAATTGTTATGATGTGCAATATTCTAGGATAACATATAACGCTCAATTTGATTCACATGTTTCATTTAAACGCGCAAACTCATTATTAATAAAACAATTTCTATTAATCACATTTAAATGGCGAAATAGCGTTCCAACTTTGGTTGCCTTTTTGATTAACATGAGTTTTCTTCTCATTATTGTCCCCTTTCTTTTGCTTTGCTTTGATTAATCGATATTCATAATGTTCCCATTCTACATCTGCTCCACTGTCCGACTCGTCCAATTCTGCACCCATAAACAATCCCTCCTTTACCCCACATGCGGCACAGTTTCTATCAGTACACTCGTTCTTGTTATATTTTGGTCCGACATTCGTTTTACATAAAGTATTTGCCAACAGATCACTGGAATGTTCAAAAACTGGGTGCATTTCAATGAGTTCTTTACCGTTGGCACAATTTGCCAGGTGTTCTTTCCTGAATGCCATGCTTTTTTTAAAGGCATGGTTAAATTCTATGTGGTAGCGACAGCAACATGTTACTTTGTCTTTTGGTCTTACTGGCTTGACGAAGAACGGCTTTAACTTTTCAAACGTTCTTTGACTGACTGAGATATCTGTGTAGTGTTCCTTAAATTCAGTATAAACCTCTGTTTAAGTTTTCTCGAGAATATACAATGGGTGACTGATGTATGTCGTGAGTCCGATTCTTTGTCATCTGACATCAGCTTTATTCCCTGTCGGTCTAGAGACACCAGCTGACATCCAGTAGTCATATATCAATTTCCGTATGCTATCGTTAACCTTATCTGACCTAGTTTTGCGCTTAGTGTAGTCCAAACACGACTTTGTAGAAATAATGATTTTCGTCCTCAGTCGTTGGCCTCCAGAAATCCGTTTTACCGGCAGTCCCAACCTTGCGGCAAGTTTTGTTTTAACTTTGTTAGTAGTTAGGTTTTCACCAATAACAGATGCGATAACAGTATTCATTTCCAATAGCTTGTCGTTGCTTCTCTTCAGTTTGTATCCTTTACAACTGTTGCGATGTTGTCCAAGACTTGTTTTGCTAATTCATTTTCATTTCTATTTTCGGGTGACACAGTTATATTTGCTTTCTGTAGTGTTTTCACCGTTCTGGATGACTTTGCAAGATACGCGGCCAAGGTAGCCGATCGCCGTCTCGGTGTTTTTGGTAAGGCATTTGTTAATCGTTTAAGCGCACTTTTTTTCTCCATTCTGTGTGTGAATGCATTTTCATAGTCACACTGTTCACTGGTATTGTCCTTATTAGTATGTCTCCATTCGTGTTTTCTAGTCCGTTCATACTCTCTTTGATTAATCAATTGCTCTCGTTTCCGTATACGCCTTTCTTGTCTTTGATTTTATTCGTGCTCACGTTTCAACGTTTTTGTGTCCAAATTCAAAATATTGTCTTTTAGTCTGTCGGAATGTTTTTGTTTTTGACGCTTTAGTCGTTTCTGTTCCAAGTACCACAGTGTCCGCTCTGAATTATTGGCAAATGTCGGTCTGGTTTTCCTAAAAGTAAAATATTGATGTATAAATTGTCGAAAGAGATCTTGTATAAGAATGGACCATTCAGCCTCTCGCACGGAAAAATTTGTAGACGCGAGTTTATACCAGTCATTAGACTGAAATCTACCTTTTACTGAAAAATGTCTTGAAAGATTTCGCCATTTGATATTGATGTATAAATTGTCGAAAGAGATTGGGCCGCCATCTTGTATAATATTTGCATTAGATCTACGTAACAATATGTATGACCAGCTACACACAGAAAATATACTTTTACGCGTGAATCGGACCTCTGTAAAGATCAATCCATCCATAATATTGTATTTAGTCCATAGAAAATTACAAATTGCAAAATTAACCAAACAGCGGAAGTAACTACAGTACAGTCCGGATGAACGTAAGTTCGATTTACCGTTTGTCCATTCTCGTCTACCAGACCATAACACAATTTCATATATTTTTTTATTTTAAATTTTAACTATACTCTAGAATATGATATATTATTCAATGTAGACCGCATTTTGTGTTGGACCAGTATGCACGTATATTCCTTCACCGGTCATTAGTTTAAGGTTCAACGAAAACAGTAGCTTTGTTTAAAATTTAATTTGATTTAGCGGAGCGTACGAGAGACGTTATTGGACATCAAACGTCAAAGACGCTTGATAAAAACGTGATGGTGGCACAAACATTTTGATTATTTTATATTTTGTAATTTACCAATTTTGCTAATCTTTTGTAATTTAACGCGTATCTCAATTACTTCATGTAAATTGACATAGAAAAGTGCATATATTACGCATGTGGATACACAGTTGCATCAAAATCACCAAATTACGTTAAAATACGCCTTTTTCTGTATTTTTCTTAACGGCGGTGGCGCAGATATATTATAATAAAACAACAGTAACTAATGTCAGTGACATTCTCATTTTATAAACACACTGCTAATAAAAATCATAAACATGATCTGCATATTTGTTTTACTTCTGAAGTCTATACAAAAGTAAAATTAGCATTATCAAAACTGTAAAAATATATAAATAGTATGAACGCAGTGGTATTTTTATCCGATTCGCTACAGTCTGGAAGGTAAATTACAACTTTCAAACATATGAGGGTCGAAATAAACGTGGCAAAAAGCGTTGGCGGACAGTGCATAATTGCTAAAGAAAAATTAACCTAGTGCCATTTGTTTGAGGTCATCTGCATGGTTGCAAAAAGATACATATTAAACATTTTATATAAAAATCTTACCCATAGCTGTTTCTTTTCTTTGTTAGTTTATCTGTTAAACCATTCAACATCTGTCTACTAAATTGTTCGGGACATATTCTTTCCAGTCGCGATTTCACTCATTCTGACGGAACCGCTATCTTTGTGATGACTTGTTTATATTGCGGATGAGCAGAAACGACGTCACTAACGTATGACGCATGGAAAAGAAGTCTGCAAGTTCCCGCCATTAACATTTTAACCATGTTTTGGAAATGTGTCGAATGATTTGTGACGTCGGGACATGCAAACACGACGTTTTCTTCCGATTGTTAAGTAATATAATTACAAGAAAAGTTATTTTCGTACGTTGCTGTTGTATATCATGAAAATCGCATTTTTCCACTTATTACAATGATATATTATTTATAAAATTCCGTGAAAAATGTAACGCAGTAATCAACATTTAAAATAGACCTCGTGTTAAATATTGCATGAAGTACCAACAAATAACTTTATGTCTCAGCTGTATTGACTTTAGAAGCTTTACTGCGCGAGAAACTGCGAGATTCACCCATTTAAAATTTCGAAGCGAGGGGAAATAACTCGTAAGATATGCCATTGTTAAAATGAATTTAAAAAGGGTAACACTTGTGTTCTTTTCTAATGAAATACAAGGAGATACAAACAGAAATGTTGTTTAAGCTTAAATACTACATGACGTGTACTACATGTTACGAAAATCATGGTATTTCTTTATCAAAAGTACATGCTAAAACGATAAAATTTTCGACTCAGCACTGTCGGTCAAAAAATATAACGAATGTCAGTCAGTGAACGTATACAGGTGCGTATTCGTTTTTCGGTGAAGGGGGTAACATTGCACTCACACTAAAGTCTGAAAAGTAGTATGTAACCTATATTTAAAAAGATCGACCGCTGTTCAACTTCTCGGTGTACATTTTGATGGCCAATCTGGAATTATGGAACTCAACTGGCCACTCGCTGGTGTGTTTATGTTTTTTTTTTATTATTTTTTTTATTGGCGAGCATCACCATATGTAGCCATATTTAACATCAAAATACTAAAAAAAAGCTGCAGTCCAATATATGTGGTTATCCCACACCGGCCCCTCCTGCCACCACCAACAACCCCACACATACAAAAAAAATAAAAAGGCGGATCTGGTCAGGGTAGGTGTTTCATTGAAATCTGGGAAACCTCCCTACTCCTACTTTTGCTTATTAAACATGCTCGGAAAATAGACTTCGATATATAAACTTCGGATAGGAGGATTTATGTCACCTTATGATGGACGAGGCTAATTGGAAATGACGAACACACTGAGGAAACTCAGTGGCGCCGTTGAGGCTTGAACCCGGATCCTGTGCTTTTAAGCGCACCGCACTATCCACTACACCTGCACTTGCCAAAACAAATATAACGACTTAATATGTCAAACTAGTATAGTTATGGAAATATCAGTTTCCAGACTGTTATTAGTGGGAAGCGGTCACTAAGTCGACCTTGAACTAGAAGTGTGTTCCATCATCCATGGAACACTTGCTTTGCCTGCTGACAGTGCTGTGTGCTTATTTCCAAGGTTAGGCTGTTAAAAAGGGCATAACTCTGCCAAAATGAAAGTCTGAGGTATTGCACATGTGTAACAACATTCCTTGAGATGAATTGAATTGAATTGGGGTTTTAAGGCGCACCAACACATGAACGGTTATATGGCGCCTAACAGATGAAGATGTGTGTGAAGTTTCATGAACTTAGTTAAAATACTTTTCAATTTATGGCCAAGGTTAGGTTGCAGGTTAAAGCATGACGGACGGACGACGACGGACAAAGTGATCGATAAGTGTCTGCCATCCTAAGCAGGTGACACAAAAATAAGTGTTCAGTTCTCATATTCGGATATTTCTTTTTGCACTCTTCAACCCAATGAATTTACTTGACCAGGCTAGACCAGTGACATTTGCTTATCAGACGAGTACCGCTAAGTACAGCAAAACATGTTTCGAGATGCTAATTTCAGTGCTTGAAGTACACTTCAAAATTGCCATGTGTCATTTTAATTATAAAAGATCTATTTCAAAAGCTTGAATAAACAATAAATATATTAAAATGACCTTATGTTCCCAAAAGGCAGTTTTTCAGTTTCAGATACATGCACGCAAATGGAAACTTTATTTTTTACATAGATCCAACTGAACGAAAGAATAAATAATACAATATTTTATTTATATTATATTTATAAACTAAACATCTGTTAAATACTACAATAATGAAATTTACTTTATACTAACAACAAAAAAATCAACCGTCATATATTGCCTAAAATGTGTTAAAATGATGTAAAACACCAAAAGTATTTTTGAATCTGAGCAGTATGACATTGTATACATTTGGTTTTTAACAGCTTTACACGTTATACAGTCATTGTGAGATATAATTATGTTCATTTTGGTTCTTAAAAACAATAACGTCTGCTCAGTCTTAGGGATTGCCAAATTGAAATCACAATCATGATCAGACAAACACATCTCAAGCGGGATATGCAGTAACAAGTATACACTGTAACACATAAGGCCGAAGAAAAATTAACCGCGTTTCTGATTTGGCCTAATTAATTTAATATATTTCCTGGAGTTTAGAATCTTGCGAACACAGTATAGTCAACTTTTTTGGTTAAATCCACGTCTTTCATGGTTGCATTGGTATTTGAAGAATGAAGGGCATCTCGAGACCAGATAATGTGTCTCTGAAATGAACAAAACAAGTTGTTAAAAAGGATGGTGGTGAAAAATATATAAGCCATATGTGCATGAAATTTCACATGAATCGACAGAGTGTCCTGTTATTTTTAAAGGAAATTGAACTTGGGCTGTCGTATATACCGTATTTCCTCTAATAGTAGCTCCCGAGTGCTATGAAAAGTGCGAACGGGGACGCTACTATTATGATACAAATTTTCAATATATTTCACCTCCTTTCCCGACTGTTTCCTTATAGTATTACTGTACGGCGATTTTTACTGTTACACCGGTATTGACTAATCCTAAACCTGACAATGTACTGAGTGTATTACTGTCATCACTCTGCATCTGTATGATACACATTTCCGTCAAACTTGACGATTACAACACGAAACATTTCCGTCAAACTTGACGATTACAACACGGGTTGGTTGCGTATGAATTAAATAATAATAAAAGATAAACGGTAAATTAAGAAACGAAGATAAATAAAAGCGGTAATTTGTATTGATGATGATAGCGCTTTATGGCTTATGTCATATACCATACTGGTGTCGTAGGAAAAAAACTCCCGTAATCAAATCCATTAGCGGTAAAGACGAAAACAGCGCTTGTTTTTTTAGGAACATTAGATTTTTGAAAAAGGTAAGGTTTCTTAAAACAGGTGAGAGCGCTTCTATTAGGGAAGGCGCTTCTAATAGAGGAAATACGGTATTATTAATATATAGGTAAATTGACACCACACAGAAACGTTCACGTTGTACCATCAACATGCATGGGTTTTGTGTGATAAATAGAACCTCAGAAAATCATCTATTATTTATTAAACTCTTTAGCAAACATTATTTGGTGCTCGACAAGCTCCCGTAATCAAATCCATTAGCGGTAAAGACGAAAACAGTGTTTGTTTTTTTAGGAACTTTTAGATTTTGAAGAAGGTAATGTTTCTTAAAACAGGTAGGGGCGCTTCTATTAGGGAAGGCGCTTCTAATAGAAGAAATACGGTATTATTAATGTATAGGTAAATTGACATCACAGAGAAACATTCACGTTGTACCATCAACTTGTATGGGTTTTGTGTGATAAATAGAACCTCAGCAAATCATCTATTATTTATTAAACTGTTTAGCAAAATTATTTGGTGCTCGACAAGCCGTCGCATTGTATCTTTTTGCAAACTCGTTTATTAAATTTTATGATAAGTCAGCACTCGATCATTTATAGATCAGCTATTATATCCGCAAAGAAATTAATATTTAATCATTTTTCTCCCATCACCGCTAAACTTGAATCAACAAAATATTTTTTGAAGTATATATATGTCATACATACATACCGTGCCCAGCCTTCGCTCAAATATAAGCTCTTGGGCAGATATTGGCGTCTCAGGGCAATGCAGGATGGGATATGAAATGCCTGTATATTATATACATATCTGTATGATTTAGGCCAAAAAGAAAAATAGATGTGTGTTTCCGGTTGTCCAACCGACCCTGCTTTTAAGGGTTCGATCCTATAATTGTTGTGCCAAAATATTATTTTTTTTATATATGTAAAAGTTCAATTGCTTCTTAAGGATGATTTATCACATATCTTACATCATGGAAGTGAAACATTAACACCATTATATATGTTCGGTAATTCACTGGGCACTGGTGTTATAACTGCAAATTATTACCGAATTACTGTAGAAAAAGTGTAAAATATTTAGGTAAGCCAACAGAGTTGAATGTTTTTCTTTCATGTAAACAATGCGAGGCTAATAAACTATTAAACTATTTAGTAAAATGCATGTTCAACAAATATCTTCTGGTTTAAAGGGACATATGGCAAACTCGATTTTCTCAAAAACTCACGGGCGTCCCGTTAGTCAGTTTTCTACATAACTTGCATTTGTTCAATCATTAATATTTATTATAATAATAGTATTAAGAAAATAGTTGATGTATATAACCAACTCAGTACTGATATGATTGCACCAATAAATATGTAAACGTATGGTAGAATAACGAAGACAAATTACAAATCTAAATTTTATTTAATTATATGCAAGCAGTTTTAAAGTGAAAATGATACTGGACTAATAATCTGTGACACTAATGTTCGACAAAATCTTCAAGATTGCCTTATGTCCCTTTAAATTGTCCTATTATTTGAAACAGGAACGCACAATTTAACTGGGGCTGTCTTTAATAATATCGATAAACTTTCACGTTATATCATCAACGTGTATCCTTTGTTGTATGTGATAAAATAGAATTTAACAATATCACAAATAAAGAACAAAAAAAGAAAGTTAAATGTCCCAATGAGCTGTGACCATAGTTTTGCACAAACATTTTTTTCTTCTGTTTTTACAACCTAACCGACTCCCTTATAACACTACTCTTTTTTTTAAGTAGATATCCCGCTAAATAACAACAAAATTACACTAGAAAACCGTTTATTGAAACTCTAGGTGTTCAGGGCATATCACAATGTATATGTGCCGATTAAAAGTATAGGTTTATTAACAGGTTCTTAGAATACCTGTTATTAAATATCCGTAAAATGATGGTAACTCTTTTAATTTGACGTTCCAGTTTTTGGGGTTTGGTCCGGCTGGTTAAAGCCGTCTATACTGTGCAATAATGTAGTTTGGATTCTCTGTTGTTGGCGGGATAGCTACTTTAATCAGAATAAAACAAATCTGTACAAATTGGTTTTGCCACTCAAATAAATCGGTATCTCATATTTCTCAAGCTTATTAAAATCTTCATTTATTAAAGAACATGTTAAACAACCATAGAAATATATTCGATAGTAAGAGTAGCCTAAGGTACGGTCCTGAATGTCCTTCTATGGGGCGGCTCGAAATATTAATATTTGCTAGTAAGAGTAGTCTAGGCGTGGTTTTTGAATTCGTCTCTCTGGGGTGGCTCGAAATATTGCCATATTATTCGCCTAATTAAGCTATATCACAGGCGTCAACTATACAAAAGTGTATAGCTTTAGCTTACCCAGGGCTAGGCTCAGTCTCAGAGCTGGAACTTGAGAGATGCCACTTGACAGAAGGTCACATCTGCAAAGATCCCTGAAAGAAAAATCAATTGTTGTTTATATAGATATGTTAATCCTTTACAGTACTGCTGTAGCTATATGCAAACGTTGGGCAGTGGAGTGTGGCGTGGGTGCAAGTGCATTGCACCGTTTCTGTGGGTGGGGAGGGGGTATGGGGGCATTTTCCACCCCCCACCCCTAACACAATGCAATGCAGTCTAGCACTTTCTAGAGCAATGATTTTTTAAGAAAATTATATAAACATGCGTATTGTGCTTATAAGCTGTTACGCCCTTGGGTGTGGTGGGTGGAAACACAGACTTAATAACATTAATATATCTGTGGTGGAAAGAAGGTTACAACTGTGCATTTCTGCTCTGCCATCACAGATCATCATAGAAATAATATATTATATCAGTGCTTATATTAAATTTTAGCGAACGGAGACACACCGATTGATAAACATAAACATGCAGGGGGGAAACACATTTATAGGTCAGTACTGGGCGCTATATGACTATTATTTCATCCCAACCCGCATTCCATAATTCCATAGTACATACCTTTATATTGTTTTACGTCTAATCTCCAAAGTTGTCAGTGTCCTTAATCGAGGCGAACGTGACATGACTCATGACATGACCATGCCCTTGATCCACTGCAGTAGCTCAACTGTACTGTAGATTGTATTTTAGTAGCTGTTCTACAAGTATTTGTTACATCATTCAACCATAACAATAGTTTACACATGAATAGGTCTGTCTTTATGCTCATTAAATCATGGACCTGTTAATTATTCACATGCAATTATTCAAGTTCATTCAACACAACAACAACCAACTATAATAGTTGCAATTTTTATTAAGCGCCTACATGCTGCTGACTTTTACCGTAAACATGTTAAAAGACAGGCAGAAAAGTGTTGAACGTTGAATTGGAAGTCTGATTTACTGACATTTTATCCGGGACAGGAAATAACTATGTTCGGGAGTAGAAACTATTCATGTTTTACGTTTCTATTATTGATTTTCAGTTTTGCTTATTAGCTTGTAGCCGCCATTTTGAATATGTGTATTTTGAGTGACAAAAAGGTGTGAGCATCTTTCAAAACGGTCTCAAAAATGGGTAGTCATGAATTTTGCCGAAATTTTCAGGAAAGGTAGTAGAGGTACTGATCTATCATTCCTGTTAATTTAAGCCAAATCGGTGACTACCCATTTTTCGTGGCCGTTTTGAGAAATCGGTAACTTTGGAGTTTAAAAAAAATTAAAATTTCCGATCTTCACATTTGAACCGCGAGTTGGGCTATGCAAAATATGCCAATAGTGGTCTACGAATTATATGGGGATGTTTGCATTCATAATTGGCTTAAGCTAACGTTTTTTAAAAGACAACTGCAATTTCCGCGTAACTGCACCTGAGTGCAAATTGGGACTACTTCGTGTCGAAACACTTGAAATTGAAAAGTGAGTTATGCGGTGTGTGCACGTGAAAAGCTTCAGCTGCGTCTAGCCTGTTATTCTATATGATGGTTGCAAACATTTCCACTGAAATAAAACAAACAATTCAAATACTTTCTTATTTAAAACAGTTTGCAATTTAACAAGTTGAATGTTAATGTATGTTTTCTTGTGTCATTTCCATGTTTTTACATGGTAACTCTTTATATTCACTCAATAAAACATTGATTTGTTTTTAATTTTAGAGGTACACGCGTAACTATAGTAATCTAGAATAGTTTCACGTGAAACTTCTCTACTAACGGTATTTATGTTTTATTTTCAATTCAGTACACACATCAATACTACAGCAGTAGAACAAAAACTGAGATAAACAAACTCAAGGGGATGGTATTAGTAGGTTGGCCATCAGGCTTTTAAAGTCCAGTGAGACTGCAAGTTTATGATGTTGATCGTCCCGCCGGCAACTCTCGTTATCCGACGACCAGATGTCTTTTTTACTACTTTCGAATATTCAATCATACAGCAGTATAACCAAAATGGTGATCAACGGTCTCAAGTGGTGTGATTTTAGTAGCACTACCAAAAGGCTTTATAAAACCTCTGAGTCCGCGTGTCTATGTGGTTGATCTGTCCGCCGGCAACACCCGAAACCCGACAAAAACGCCATTTCGAGTCTATTTCAGTGCAATCTTCAGTAACATAGTAGAACTTAAACGTTGATAAAGAATTTCAAATAGGTTGACTTTAGTAGGTCGGCCATCTTGATTTAAAAAGTCGCTGAGGCCACATATCTATGAGTTTGATTTTTCCGCCGGCAACACCCGTAATCGGACAGAAAACGCATGTTCAAATGTACCGCTGTACATACCAGTACTACAGTAGTAGAACAAAAACTGCGATAAACAATCTCAAGTGGGGTGGTATTACTAGGCTGGCCATCATGTTTTTAATATCCAGTGAGACTGCATGTCTATGATGTTGATCTGCCCGCCGGCAACACTCGTTATCCGACGACCAGATGTCTTTTTTACTACTTTCGAACCTTCGATCATACAGCAGTAGAACCAAAATTGTGATAAACGATCTCAAATGGTGTGATTTTAGTAGCACTACCAAAAAGGCTTTACAAAAACGCTGCGCCCGCGTGTCTATGTGGTTGATCTGCCCGCCGGCAACACCCGAAACCCGACAAAAACGCCATTTCGATTCTATTTCAGTGCAAAGTTCAGTAACACAACAGTAGAACTAAAACGTTGATAAAGAATTTCAAATATGTTGATTTTAGTAGGTCAGCCAACTTGCTTTAAAAAATCGCTGAGACCACGTATATATGAGTTTGATTATTCCTCCGGCAACACCCGTAATCGGACAGAAAAGGCATGTTCAAATGTACCGCTGTACACACTTCAGTACTACAGCAGTAGAACAAAAACTGCGAGAAACAAGCTCAAGTGGGGTGGTATTACTAGGCTGGCCATCTTGCTTTTAATATCCAGTGAGACTGCATGTCTATGGTGTTGATCTGCCCACCGGCAAAACTCGTTATCCGACGACCAGACGTGTTTTTGACTACTTTCGAACATTCAATCATACAGCAGTAGAACCAGAATTGTGATAAACGGTCTCAAATGGTGTGATTTTAGCTGCACTATCAAAAGGCTTTAAAAAAACGCTGCGCCCGCGTGTCTATGTGGTTGATCTGCCCGCCGCAACACCCGAAACCTGACAAAACGCCATTTCGAGTCTATTTCATTGCAAACTTCAGTAACACAACAGCAGAACTAAAACGTTGATAAAAAATTTCAAATAGGTTGATTTTAGTAGGTCGGCCATCTTGCTTTAACAAATCGCTGAGACCACGTATCTATGAGTTTGTTTTTTCCGCCGGCAACACCCGTAATCGGACAGAAAACGCATGTTCAAATGTACCGCTGTACACACTTCAGTACTACAGCAGTAGAAAAAAAACTGCGTTAAACAGTCTCAAGTCGGGTGATATCAGTAGGTTGGCTATCAGGCTTTTAAAATCCGTCTATGAGGTTGATCTTCCCGCCGGCGACACTCGTTATCCGACAACAAGACATATTTGTGTTTAATATGTTTCGACTGTAGCGGTTGAGAACGAATTTCGAAAAAGATTGTCTATAAAACATGATGGTTAGAAATGGAATTTAGAAACAACAATAGATGTTGATGGTAGTGCTTCTACTGCTAAACTGCTCTACTGCATCTAATGCTAGAAGTATATACTTCTACTGATACTGATAGTACTTGTAGTACTTACTGATACTGCTCCTACTGCTAGCCGTTACTAACAAGTCACACCATTAACGGTAGGGAAACATATATATATACTTCATATTGGCGAAACGGTAATTTTTGTTATAAAACATGATGGTTGAAAATAGAACTTATATTCTTGCGATGAGTATATCTATTGCGATGGTGCTCTACTACCTACTGCTGCTGCTGGCGGTAGCTACTGCTACTGTAGCAGCAGTAGCAGTAGCAGTACCAAACATATGATGGTTGCGAAAGGGGTTGTCTATTAAACATGATGGTGGGAAAGTAGAAACAACATACTTGCGCAAAGAAAACATATATCGTCGTAATTACGATGACTATTGACTCTACTGCTGCTACTGCTGACAGTAGCTACTGTTACTGCTGCTACTGCTGCTACTGCTGGCAGTAGTTAGTAGTAGCAGTAGCATTAGTAATAGCAGTAGCAAACATATGATGGTTGCGAAAGGGGTTGTCTGTTAAAAATGATGATGGGAAAATAGAAACAACATACTTGCGCAAAGAAAACATATATCGTCATAATTACGACGACTATTGACTCTAGACTCTACTGCTGCTACTGCTGGCAGTATCTACTGCTACTGCTACTGCTGCTACTGCTGCTACTGCTGGTAGTAGTTAGTAGTAGCAGTAACAGTCGCAGTAGCAAACATATGATGGTTGCATTTGGGGTTGTCTGTTAAACAGATGACTATTGACTCTACTGCTGCTTCTGCTGGCAGTAGGTACTGTTACTGCTGCTACTGCTGGCAGTAGTTAGCAGTAGCAGTAGCAATAGCAGTAGCAAACATATGATGAGAGGGGTTGTCTGTTAAACATGCTTGTGGGAAATAGAAACAACATACTTGCGTAAAGAAATCATACTTACGATGACTATGGATTATACTGCTGCTACTGCTGGCAGTAGCTACTGCTGCTACTGCTGGCATTATCTACTGCTACTGCTGCTACTGCTGGCAGTAGTTAGCATTAGCAGTAGCAGTAACAAATATATGATTGTTGCGAAAGGGGTTCTCTGCTAAACATGATGGTGGGAAAGTAGAAACAAAATACTGCGCAAAGAAAGCAATTGCGATGGATATACCTATTGAGATGGTGCTTTACTGCTAGTAGTAGCTACTGCTACTGCTGCTACTGCTGGCAGTGGCTACTGCTACTGCTGCTACTGCTGGCAGTAACTACTGCTACTGCTGCTACTGCTACTGCCAACGTCACGTTCATTTTAAATTAAAGTATGTTTTCACAAACATAGTCCGCTTTACAATATTTTGACATGTCATATGTAGTCTAGTGATACTTGGTTCTAATTAACAATGTTGTCAAAGTAATTTTAATACATACCCTGCGAATACTGCATGCTATCGTACAAAAATACAATGTTTATATGTTTTGTATTTTCCTTATCTTCTTCGTTGTCGAAAAACTCGATTATGCTTCTGTCTCTATTTCTTTCTATGCCTATTTTACATTGTTTGCCTCGTGTTATCGCTCGCCCCTTTTCCTTAAGTGTTACGTCTTTAACGTTCCATAATATGTGTCGACTTAAATATATATAGGGCGAGTATAGAACTGTTTCCTGCTACTCATTCTGAAGTCAAAGGTCTTACATTATATACAATCTTTGAGCTTGTGACATGGGTAGCTATACTCACGAGGCGTGATGGAGATACAGATCCCATTTCTGGCCCTGAAGCAATATTGCATACATATAACAATGTAAAAAACATTACTGACAGCCATTTGTCGATAGTTCACATTAACGTACAAAGCTTCCATGACAAAACAACATCCTCTATGCCGAATTAGAACACAGTCTGACATTTTAGCTTTTACGGAGACTTGGTTGGCAAACAGTACCCCTAACGATGACATTTTGTTTTAACAATTTCGAAAAGAGACAATAACAGATGCGCATGGTGGTATCATCCTATATGCTAGCAATAAATTACATGCATTCAGATGCGCCGATTTGGAAACAAACGGCACCTAATGTATATGTCTCGAAATAAGTGTGAGAAATAAAAATATACTCTTTGGTACATTTTATAGACCACCAAATTCTACTTTTGCCGTTTAAAACTCCATTAAAGATTCTATAGGAATTACTATTGAAACCCAAATTGAAGACATAATTATAACAAGGGATTTCAGTATAGACATGTCCCTGTCCGATCTTTTTATATTTCTTATTAAATCTACCAAACATGCGACGATACAACGTATTATGCAGCAGTTCAATCTCTCACAGACAATCTCCGAACCGACTCATTTCACTGAAACCTCATCCTCACTTATAAATCTATTTTTAGTTTCCAAGCCGGAAAAAAATAACAGAAGAGTTTGAGAACCTTTTCTTGACCAACATATCCGTTATCACTGTCCAATATTTTGCATTATAGAATTCTTAAAGCCTCAAAATTTACAATTGCAAACGAACTATACGGCAATATAACCAAGGCAGTTACGACACTCTAAGACGCAATTCTCAAAATATTGACTGGGATTCTCCCTTTAATAATGACATTGACATATAATCTTGCAGAAATAAGCATCCCTAAGAAAAATTTAACTATCCGAACATCTGATCCTTAGTGGCTAAATTCATATATCCGTAAACTAATGAGAAAACGTTAACAAACTTATGACATCAAAACTTACAAACCGGATGGAAGACTTGACCCATTACATATTAATACGAAATAAACAAAATATCTGAAATAAGCCATGCTTGACACTCTTTCCGAGCAGCTGCGATTCAATACTCTTTCAAGCTCAGATTGGTAGAAACATTTTATAAAACCAAACAACATTTTTCAAGCATTCCTCCACTTAAAGTTAATGATATTATATATGATGACGGGTTTGAAATAGGAAACATTCTGAACAATATTTTTACATCCCAAGCTCACCTTAATCATGTTAATGATGAAAAAAAAGAATTACCAGATATTACTATAAATTACTAAGTCATGTTGAAACAACGCGATAGGCGTCTCGTCTCGGTGTTTAAATGAAACAACTCGCCGACACCAGACTTTATTCTGTGTGTGTTTCTGGTTGACTGCCGTCCGTGAATGCTACGTTTCCTGATCGATTTATATATATATTTATATATATATTAATATCTAAAAATAGATTACTTCAAATAATGTAAAACCATGTGTATTCCGAAACCAAAAACCGTCAATTTGGTACCAAACTAAAAAGTTATCCATTCATGACTATAAACAGATCATCGTACTAAATATATTCACCGGCGACACAGCCTAAGGTTAATATTTTAATCAGATGGTTGCGAGAAAGAAGTCTCAGTAGAGAAACCTTGCTCTACTTGCCTGATTGAAACGTTAACCCATTCGCACGAACTAACGTCCTCCCCTCTCTCTCTCTCTCTCTCTCTCATGCGCTCTCACGCTCTCTATTGCACACACAAGACTGCCAATTCGTGCGTTGTTTTATTCGTTTGTATGTAGGTAATAAACAAATTAATTTCAATTAATAATTGATTCAACATGAAAAAAAACTTATATGAGGTGTGTAAAGTGTATATCGCACTATAATGCTTTTAAGAATTGCCTTTTTCCAAGTAGGAAAGGTGTTTGAGTAAGAATATTCTCTACCGAGAAATTTATGCTAAATTCCTCGATGGATTGGGCGAACTGAGCAGGACATGCACTAAAAACACTAACTGAAGGCAACCTATTCTTCGGACATTTAGAAAACGATTAATAGTATTACGTGTATATAAAATATCAAAATTACCAGTGGTGACAAGCCCTGCCGGAGCATAGCGACATCTTGATGTTTTACACTCACATTTCTTAGGAGTGTTATTCAATATACCAAGGTCAGAAAATATTTTGTTGTAGTTGAAAATATTTCTTTTTTGAATTTTGGTTTGTTATACTTATAACAAATTATGACTTCCTGACTTTTCGAAATATTACGAAATATAATCAACAACATAATTATCTTGTAAATATACTTGGTATGTCAATACACTCGATGCCTTTATTTAGACATAGTATTTTTTAGAAAATGTCTGATCAGACTCTATGTTAATATGGGTCGGAGAACATGTTGTCTCATGCTTTGAATTATGGAAGCAGTGTTATACAACGAATCTGTAACGAATGCAAATTGTGTCTGCTTCCTCGCCTGCTTCATGATAGAGAGTGTGATTTGGTTACCGTAGAACCTGTTATAAAGCTACAGCTGCCTTTTTGACACTGACCGTTCCAAGGTGGTAGCCCTATTGTCAAACCCGTTTATGTGTGTGATGTCACATCTTGCCTTTTATATTCATCTTAGTTGTTGTTGTGTGTTTCTGTGCGTGTTTGCGATTGACTGTGGTACTTGAATGCTATATTTCCTGTTCGACGGTAAGAGGTGCTGTTTAAACATAGTAACAAGTTACCAATTTAGAAATGAACATTATGTTTGTGTGAATAAAACAAAATGTATTTAAATATATTTTGGATACAAATATGAAATATTTTATTGAATGCTGCATTTCCTATTCGACTTTTATATCCACTTTAATTATATAAATATATGAATAAATTAATTATTGAACTAATAAATGGATGGATGGATGGATGGATGGATGGATGCATGGATGGATGGATGCATGAATGAATGAAGATGAATAAATAAATGTATGAATGAATGAATGAATGAATTAATGAATTAATGAATGAATTAATCAATCAATCAATCAATCAATCAATCAATCAATCAATCAATATGAATAAATGCGTCACGTTTTGGATGAACTATAGTTCTCCAATCACATGCGCCTTATACTCTATTTATCATGGACATGAATTCTAAATTAGTATTAGTGCTATTATTACTTAAAAAAGTAACATATTTATGTCTCATTATTTCAAATGTTTTGTCGATGAAAGTAAGTATACAAATATTAGAATGTGCATGACTTGTGATCTGTGTTCAAAATAGTTGAAGCAAGAGGAGTTATTAAAACGTTTACCTGGTTAAATTATTGGGACATTAAGGAACATGGAAGAGGGTGATGAATCAAAATGTAAAGATGTTAGGCGTGGATACGGTTCGGATCATAGCAATAACGAGTTATGATGTGGAATTCGTATTGCGTGTAACCAAAGAGATGAACTGTTTATTTCGTGAATTTTAAAAAGCTCATTAGATTTCAATACCATTCTATGAAAAACGAAATAAGGGCCAATTAAAAGTTATTAGATATACTAAATAGGCTCGTATTACATATCGATCAGGAATACTATTTGAAATTGGCGGAAGGTTAAAAGGGGTCCATCAATATACACAGGCGTATAATTCCAGACCACCAGTAAAGCAAAGGAAAACCCATTTAAAACAAAAATACAAATGTCGATGAGCGCAAAACACATAAAGTGATATAAGAAACAAACGTGTTTATGGATAAAACTGGATCATTCTATGAAATGCATACAATTCGTGTGGGATGAAAATATAATAATATCTATTGGATGTGCGGGGAGACATTGTACGGTCGCCACACGGCACAACCAAATGCACACCATTGTGATAATAAAAGTAGTTACACAAGTCGAACAGGTCAATGAGCAATACACATACTGAACTAGTAACACTAAACGGTGCACACGCACTTAGTTCATCAGTCTTATAATAAACTAGGTCAATATTTTAAACGGGATTAAATGCATACAGCAAAGAAAAAGAAGCAAATGATGTAAACAATATAAATGGTATTAGTAAAATTCAGAAGCAGGTGCGTTAAAATATAAAGGTTATTAGTAAAATTCAGAAACAGATGCTTTGGAATAAAAGTGTTATTAATACAATATTCAGAATGAAAGTCTTTATTTATCGAGGGTGACCCAATTAGATTATACTAATCTTCCATGGGGTCCTCTATAACAAATACATAATACAAAATACATGAAAAGCAAGATACATAAGATACATGTAAACATAATAACATTGTTGGTGCTGGTAGTTTGAACGATATTTACACAATCATAAGATGAGATGATATATATATCGAGTTTAATGTTGTTTTTCCTTTATCCATTTCATGCAATTGTTTGTAAAACTTTTCATTGTTGCACACTTCTGAATGTTCTTTGAAATATTATTCCATAAAATGGTCCCGGAGTAAGACATGCTACCCTTGAAAAGTTCCCGACTTGGCTTAGGAATACTAAAAGTTAGTGATCGAAGACTTCTGTCAGTTGAATTACGAGTAGCAAACATATCGGAAATATATGAAGGGGCAGTATTGTTCGAAACTTTATACATGAATTTGGCCTTTTGAAGTATAATTCGCTGATCAATTGTGAGGCAATTTAGTTGTTCCATATACTGTTCACCTAAAATAACCTGACATGCCCTTTTTTGCATTATTAAAAGGCTGTTGATATTTTTTCGACTTGTGTTACCCCAGATTATATTACAAAAGTCTAGATGTGGCTGTATGTAAGCTTTATGGAAATTATTCGATAATTCAAAGGAATAAAATGTTTTATTATTGACAGCAACCATACATTTCTTGCTAGTTTATTCTTAATAAACAATATGTGGTCATCCCGTTTTAATTTTTCATTTATATTAACTCCTAAAATTGTATCACCGGTAGTAATCTGTAAATCAATGTCATTATAGCGCAAAGCAAGTGATTTATTTTCTAATCTGGCACGTCGATGTGGTGTGGTTACAAAAAGGACTTTCGTTTTTGACGCATTTAATACCATACCGTTATGCAAGCACCTGACTTTCAAAATATCAAGAGCTTTCTATAGATTTATTTCTATTAAATCTTTGGATTCGTTTATTTCGTATATGGTTGTATCGTCTGCATACATATCTGTATTAGAAACAATGCCATTCAGTTCAAGGGGAAGGTCATTGATGAACACCAAAAACATAGAAAGAGCACCTTTCAAAGATACGACTTGTTTCCTATCTGACAGATAAGATTTGAACCATTGTAGTGTAAGCTCGCCACATTTATATAACTTTAATTTTTGAAGCAAAATGTTGTGATCCACCAGATCGAATGCCTTCCGGAAATCTACCACATGTTTCCAGGTGTTTGGGAATACACTTTGTTTAATACTAATATTAATTAAATTTGCAATACTGTTTGATATGCAATTAGCTGATAGTTTGAGAGGTTTTGGGCCAATTGGGTCAAGCCCAGTTGCTTTTGAAGAATGTAAGTTTACCAACATATTTCGCACCTGATCTTCGGTTATTAATGGGATATTGAAAAACATCTGCTCAGGGACCTTTTTGTTTACAAAATCCTTTATCAAATTGAAATCTGAGTTCGGAATTGGTTGTTTCAAATGTGCTGCTATGTTTATGAAAACATTATTAAACTCATAACAGGTTTAAACCCCCAGTGGCCTACTTTGCTACTGACCGTTCAAATGCGGTAGCCCTATTGTCAACCCTTTTGTGTTTGTGATGTCGTTTACTTTTATTATTACTTTTGCCTTCTTGTTTGTCTGTTTCCATGTTTGTTTCTGTGTTTTGTGGTTGACTGTCCTCCTTGAATGCTACTTTCCCTGTCCGATATTTTTTATATTTCTTCATAAGCCATTAAAGATGAATCGGTAATCATGTCTGTCCCATTAATATTTAATTGATTTATTGTGTTGGATTTGCCCGAAGATTTGGAAGAGGCTCCTTAAAGATTTTCCATATAGATTTTGGGTCGGATTTTCAGCCCTCTATTTTTCTTTCGTATGACATTTGTTTAGATTCCTTTATTAGTTTAATCACTTTATTTCTAGATATTTTATAATTGTTCATATCATTTTGCATTTTATATTGATCTCTCTCTTTAATAGCGTCTAAAATATTAGGCGCAAGCCATTCAGGTTGGTGTATATGTTTACTCGATGCCTTTTAATTGGCAAATGTTTATCTAATATATCTGAAAATGTATTAACCCAGTTTTCAAGAATTATATTTGCCTCCGAGATTGATCCAGTTTCCCAATCAACTAAATTTAGATCATGCAGAAAATTGATTTCATTAAATGTTTTAAACGATAGGTGCTCAATTGTCTGGTGATCGTTTATCTTGGCGTAGCAATGATTTTTTTCTTGTGCAGAAAATAGGATAGTGGTCACTTAAACCAATTTTTGGAATCTTAATATGTGAAATATTTTCTTCCGAATTTGTGTAAATGTGATGTATAAGTGTGCTTGAAGAAGACGATATTCGTGTGGGTTCATTAATTAACTGGACTAATCCTAACGAGAAGATATAACTAGACCATTCATCGTTTATTTGCATGTTTAATAAATCTCTATTTATGTCTCCTAATAATATGATTTATTTTTCTTCTGATTGTATTTTTTTCTAAATGCTCTTCAAACTATTCTTTCCAGATAACTTTTGAATCAGGTGCCTGTAGATAGACCCAATAAGAAAAGGTTTACCTTGCTTAGGTTTGATTTCAAGCAAATGCAATCAATTGTATTGTCTTCTAAGTCTACTCTACTCATGCAATTTATCTCATGTTTTACATATACCATCAAACCACCACCACCATTATATAATCGATCCTTACGAAAAGGTATTTGATATCCACTGATATGAAAAGCTTTTGTTTTATGCTCGTTTGTAAATTTGGTCTCACTCAATGCGAGAACATGTACATTATTCATATCGGACGTTAATAACAGTTTTATTCGGTCAATTTTTGAAGTAAGTCCTTGAATATTAAGATGATCAATATTTAAGCCCTTTTTAGGTAGTCCTAAGTTCATTACAGTAGAACTGATAATGTAAGAAACAGATGCTTTATAATAAACGTGTTATTGGTTCAATTCAGAAACATATGCTTTAGAATAAAATTGTTATTAGTAATATTCAGAAACAGATGCTTTAGAATTTGATATGCTGTTCTAAATATACAGAATTTATTAATTTGACGGTATTATTGTGCGGACCATGCTGAAACCATGACACGTTATTACAGTTTCTTTAAGTCGCTGTATTTCATACCGTTCAAAATTATGCATGTCAAGCACATTACACATGCATATGACAAGAAAGATTCAATACATATGACTGTAAATATTATACTTGATATTTTATAATGATAACTTTATTTTCAGTGCAGACTAATCGTTGGCTGATCAAATAACAAATATCGGCCTCATGCATCGATGATTGTTCCATCGTCAATCAACTGGGACGGTATTGCTACTCATTGGTACACGTCTTTCCTATACTTTATGACGCATACTACTTCATGCTATTAAGTGTTTTATTAAAAAATCTCATGAAAAAATTGGAATGTAATACCATTCTGTGGAAAGAAAAATCAGGGCCAATTAGTATGTATTAGAGATATTAAAGAGATTCGTATCAACGATCTGTCAGAAATAATATTACAAAAAAGAGTGACAGTTCAAGGGAGTCCAAAATTCTACACCAGAATTACATTTTAGATTACAAGTCAAGCAATTTAAAGCCCTCCAAAATTTCAAAAATGTCCGCGAGCACAACGCCTCCAACATGTTATAAGTAAAACATGTGTTTAAGGAAAGAACTGGATCTATTAATTGAGTACAATATTTGCGAGATGAACATATAAAAGTACTGACTGGATGTACGAGGAGATATTTTACGGTTGCCGTATGACACAAACAACACTATTGTGACAATAAAAACAAGTATACAAAAAAGTAGATATATAAATCGAAACGGAAAAAATGCATTATGGACGACATTCAACCAAAAACACACAAAGAAACAAAGAACAACTATACATAAAAATGAATAAAAGGCAAGATAAGACATCACAAACACACAGTGGTTGACACAGCCTTGGAACTGTCAGTTCAAAACAGGCCGCTGGGACTTTCAGCCAGGTTCTAGGGTGCACCAAACCTCACCCTTACCATATTGTCATCCCAATAAACGGGACAGTGTAAATACATATATCCCCGCAAGGCTATAATCTCTAACAAACACTGCAGCGGTAATAGGCAATATAAGTAAAACACATAAATTAGCATGTATATATAATATAAAAAACAAAATCCTAGAAAGCCACAAAGTAAGTACTCAATGACATGGCAGAGGCCAGAGCAACACGAGAATAAACCATTAAGGTAAGACAAGATAATATTAAAAACAAACATCAAACAGTCCTATAGGGATTTAGGTAGACGTCATCATAGGGTCCACAATTTGTGCGGCCATCGCACTATCAAAGAGAAAAGCACAGTGGCGAACTCTAAATCGGACAACCACTAAACATGCAGTACGTAGCAAAATGTAAGGGTCATAACCTCTTTTGATAAACTTTTTTGACTTCCGCTCACGAACAGTCTCAATCAAACCGAGACTGCAATATTTCGTATGTGTCGTTTACGGCCGTTTCCAAAGGTCCATTATCATACTCTTTTTTATAGCACAGTGGCGGTGCTTGTGCAGTGTGGCGGCAGTAAAACGTCTCCCCGCGCTTGCAATCAGTACTGTTATTCATTCGATCTTTGGAGATCGCTGAGCCCGATACTTATATTTAATTATCGGTGGTACGTTTTCATTTCTTTTAGTTTTCTTACTTAATTTTCGATTCAGTGGTTCCACTACTCCGGCCAATTAAAGACTCTGGTTATTGTTTAACCACTTATAGGATATGTTGTCTGCTTTTTAATTTAGTCTTTTGACTGTTACTTGTGATATGCAGGCTTCATAACCGCTGCTTCCAACTAAATTTCATTATGTTTATTTCGCTCTTCGGGTGCACAGTTCGTACCCATAGGCATACCAACAATTTGTCTACAAACGGTAGTTCCGGACCTGACCAAAATATTATCTAATAGTAAAATGAGTGCTTCACTAACTTCTTGTCAGGTCCACATAGTGTAATTACCTCAACTTCCGTAAGTCGAAAACGCTTTGATATTATTACAGCCCAAAATTTAGTTTTTTCTCTAGCGAAAGTTTTTTGAATAAGTGCAATAACCTTGTCTCTGATAAGGTGATGTGATAAGGTTGTATATAATGTAAAAAAGTCATATTTACTTATAGATGAAACTTGACGTTTATCACCAATCGTATCAAGATTGTCTCCTGATTTTTTAATAGATCAAAACAAATTAATCCCAGAGTTCCCATACGTTTTTTCACACTGTTATTTAACGTGATCTTAAAGTCAAACAGCAATTGTATTTTTCACAGAACACAGTAAAACAATCACAAGGAAAACATCAATCCGATCCTATGTATCAACATTTATCAAAACTGTTTTTATAATGTTAGTTATGTGCGAAGCAAAACAACAAACATAATACAAGTATTGGAATATCTTCTTTACGTGTGTCCGTCACTAAAAAAAACTTAAAATATTTACCATTACATTCCGATCTGATATTGTATAACTTTACTGTGCAATATAAACAGAACATAGTGTTATCAGTCACAGTTTAGAACGCTTTAGAAGCACCATAGTTGAGTATGTGTTATCAGTTCCAATGTAGTGTGCTTCAGAAGCACCATAGTTGTGTATGGGTTGTCAGTTATGAGGGTGTTCACAGCTTATAGGAGAGACCTTCCGTTTATACAAATACCAGAACTAAG
Source organism: Cyrtodaria siliqua (assembly GCA_037043455.1). Taxonomy (NCBI): domain Eukaryota; kingdom Metazoa; phylum Mollusca; class Bivalvia; order Adapedonta; family Hiatellidae; genus Cyrtodaria; species Cyrtodaria siliqua. The sequence goes on from JAWPHD010004111.1 coordinate 65,371, forward strand.
CACCAATTGTGACATTATCTGGTGTAGGGTGGAGATTGTGGGCTGAACAAACCTATATCTATGCTACTTTTACCGTCCACCCGATAAATGGACATAGAATACTTTAATTCAATGAATCTTTAAAAAAAAATTCATGACCTACATAAATGCACAGGTGTGCATTGATGGGGATTTTAACTGTGGTGGCGTGGATTGGATTAGGTTATATGTACCCCATGGAGTGTTCATAATTAATACGCATAAACGGTTGGTTGATATAGTCAAAGATCACAGTTTAACCCAAGTAGTGGACATTCCAAGACAAAACCCTAGACCTGTTCCTGACATACAATCCTACACCTGTTACAAGGATTAAAGGAATACCGCCCCATAGGAAAGTCGTACCATGATATTGTTTTTATCGAGTATGACATCCATGCAAATCGTTACAAGCAAACACCTCATACACAATTTTCTGTTACAAGAAAGTCAATATGGAAGGGCTCTAATACCATATGAGGCAGTATTAGGAAAAGTACCAATCATTAACAAACAGTCAATCACAGTTAATGATCTTTGGAATAACTTCAAGACAATTCTGCTGAAAGCTATTGACACTTTCATCCCATCAGCAATTTCAAATTTAAAGCTAAATACAGCTATCCCCGGAAGCTAAATACAGCTTTCCCTGGAACCTAAATACAGCTACTACTGGATTGATAGAACAATACAAATTCTTCTTCACAAAAGGCGAAGTTCGGGGTTAACTGATTGACATACTGTCTCGTTTCAAGCCCACATTTGGATCAACCGTTTCAGTTTGCCTTTAGTTTATATGTGTAGAATATGAAATACATGATGATTGATTTTCACGTATTGACGTACTCGCATACTTAAATATAATTCAATATATATATTTGTTTAAATATACATAGGTATATAATTTCGTGTGTACATGGTTGCAAAACTATCTCTCGTTATAAGGTATCGTAAACGTTTAATTTAAATACACTCTATATCCTTGGTACCGGATCTCAGTGTTGTAATATATTTCAAAATACTTATTTTAATAAGACTATTAACGTTAGCATGATTCGAAAATGTTCATATTGTTCAAGTAAAGTTGTAGTTAAATGAATGGCAATGTGAGCATTAGAGCGACATAATAAAATATCATCACATTAGGATCTAGCATCGGCCGAATCTGAGATGCATTGCTGAGCTATGATGTGCCTTTACGTTACAGGATATTACTATCTGACTGCAATCCGGACATTACTTCCAACTTGGCTGGCTTGATGGGAGCATTTTACAAAATTATCTGTAAAGTATTAACATAACGTACTTTCTTAAACATGCAAACTTGTATTAAACGCATCACCAAATAATGTAATGTTTCGGAACGGTCATACCTGAACATTGACAAACTAGAACTATCAATAAATGTGATTCATAACCCCGCTGCAAATGCTGGACTCGTGTCTAAACGAAACACATTGACCGGCAGAACAATGGATGGAAAGACAGACACGGTCACTATTAGGTCAATTAAGTCAAAGGGACAAAGCCATAAGTAGTGTAGATGTTAGATCCATGACGAAACTTTTGTACAAGTTTACGTTCCATAGATCTTGTACATGTACTTTAAATAAAGCTAATCGTAAATATTTACGTTGATAAAAAACCAATAAACCCTGAGCAATAGGTAAACAAATTAAGGTAATGTAAGCATTCGAATGCTGGACCTATGACGCATATACTTGTCTTAATCACATGATGTGTACTGTGTGGGAAAATTAGCTAAATACAAACAAATAAATACGAACAAAGTTTAAAAGGTCAAGAACATGTGTGCAATAAATTGCTGAACCCATGTCAATTCTTTGGTGCAAATGTTGTCCTGTAATTTGTGAGAAATCGAGCTGAACACACAAACTAAACCTAGATTAAGGCTCAATATGGCACAACTTTGTTGACCCTAGGTCGCGTACTGTTCGAAAAAAATGAGCCAAAAGCAAACACTTAACCTTGATTAAAGCTCACTACTGTGTGGGAAAAATATTAAGCTATCGCAAAATCTTAACATTCATTATAACTCGACCTAAACATTCGAATACAGGTCAAAATGTTCTGGTCATGCGCGGATTGAAATGTTAGCCATATGACACAATGTTGTGCGTTTATTTATGTATTTATTTACGTCTCATCACAATAGTCAAAATAAACAAAAATGCATTAGTAATACATAACATATAAGAAGTGAACTCGTTGAAAAAAGAGGCAATACAAAGTCATCAGACTTGAAAGCCTAGACCAAATGCGGATGTACACCTCATGTCAGTATGTATAGCAAGTTGCATTGCCTTTCGATGTAATGTATAGGAACTGTTAGCTGCACTAAATTGAATTGACTTAATACAGCAAATAAGAAATAAAATAAGAAGAAAAATGTGCGTAACTCAATTAAAAATATCAGAAAGGAATGCCCGTCTACATGCGCATGTCCACCGCATGTCTCAGCAGTATACCGTTTCATTTCAATCAAAGGGAAACAGTAGGAGGAGTTTCGCACACAAACATATGTATTTGCCATAAACAGTATATAAGAAATAACCTAAATCGAAAAACGAGCATTACTCAATATGAAATCATCTAATAGGAAAGTCGGACAATATGCGCATATTCACCTAATGCCATAGCTGCATACCAAGTTTCATCTGATTCGGATGAAAGCTGAATGTTGCGCACACAAGAAAGGGGCATAACTCCGTGATATATCATATGACAGGAAAGCATTATGTACGTACGTTGGGACAAACATACCTCCAAGGTGATTCCTATATAGCTCTTAATACGAAAGAAGAAGCTCACAATTACCAGATTACCAACAAAGAATTACGACACTAGTTTATTCAGTTTGAACACTAAACTATTATGATAAATCTGAACCATTTTTTATGTATGTTTTCTAAATATTTCTTAAAATGACAAGCATCATGTTTTTTACTGATATTTAGAGATGTATATTGATTATGCAATACCTAAGTAAAAACCTTTCGGTTTAAATTAACATGTATTATAATACTAACAAGTAAAATGGGACAGATTTATTAAAAACATACACAATCGTGGTATGTACTCCGTCGTATTGTGCTTTAGATTTAGAGCAAGTTTCGTGCAGTTATGATGAACATAAATTAAGTAGTACAAAATCACCAAATGTCGCAATTCTTCCATTATGCACTTTCTCTTGTTACGCTTAGTATTTATTTCAACTGTCATGGAGTTAACTCCAGCAGTTTTGATTACACTTAGGTTCTAGAATACTTAAACAGTGTTCGAGTAACGCTCCAGAATAAATGTTTTTGAAACATTTAATACCTTGTTGTACATATATGCCAAACATAATGAACAATGTTACAAGTTTTAAATGTAACAGGAAAGGAAGCCGAACCAGTAACACAAAAATATAATTAACAAATTTATTTGCATCACATATTCACTTACAGAATACACAAATCCAGTTTTTCATTAATATCCAATTTTCGAATTAAGTCCAAATAAAATTATACAATGTTATTTAATTCACATTAGCAAGTGTCTCTTTAATCTCAAACAGTAAGTGCATCTTTAATACAAAACAGTAAGTGTCTCTTTAATCCAAATATTTATTGTCCTTTCAGTCTAAATTAATTTCCAATATTTCCGGTTTAGTCTAAATATCCCAATTCACTGTTATTTTGAATGTATTGAACACAATACTCATGGTAATAAGTAAATCCTCTCACAAGTATATTTTAAATTTTTAAAAGCATCAAATTCAAAGTAACTTTTTTTCTAAACAGAACTTCTGAACTGAACTCAACTGCTGAGCTGCTTCCATAATCCGTTTACATACTGCCCAAAGACTGCTCCAAAAGCCTCCCCACCAAAACTCTCCAATGAAAACCATCAAAAGTTCATCGCAAATGAATTTGTATAAAATAGTCCAATGAGAATAGTCCAAATTTCATCATGAATAAATTTGTATAAATAAGTTGCATACATTGTAAACATGTTTACATTTATACTGGTTTTAAGGCCAAATCATGCATTGCAACATGTACACACTCAGACAATGATAATACATGTAAACATTTAGATATAGGTAACACCTTCCCCGTTAAAACAAAATAATGATTGATGTAATAACGTATTCTTTTGAACGGCATGTTATAAGCAACGCAATAATGTAATAATATTTCAATTTCAACACATATGTCAAAACATAAATGACAACATGACATTGTTTCTTTTCAAAATCAACAAGTGTTAACACATATATTAAATCACACTTGTTTAAATATACACAAGTATCTTAAACACGAGATAGACAATCTGCAATTAAATTATCTTTCCCTCTGACATGTTTTATCTCAATATCGTACTCCTGCAACATCAAACAACTCCATCTCATCAATCTTTGATTTTTGTTTTTCATTTTATTTATGAATGTGAGTGGATTGTGGTCACTGAAGACAACTATTGTCAAAATAGATGAAGTGAAATACACATCAAAATATTGTAATGCCAACATGAGTGAAATACACTCTTTTTTAATAGGTGTGTCTTCTTGCAGAAGTACTGAACCGGCACCAATGTCGCTGGCATCAACTGCTAATATACATTTATATTCAGAATTTGGTGTTGAAAGCACTAGTGCACTCATGTGTGACTTTTAATTAAGCAAATGACTCTTGGCATTTTTCATCCAAACAAATTTAGTTATTTTACTCAATACATTTGTCAAAGGTTCTGCAATGACTGAAGAGTCATTACAACATTTTCTATAAGAACCAGCCATACCGAGAAAACTCATCAATTGCTTTTTACAAGTCGGTACAGGAAATTCAGAAATAGCCTTGACCTTAGCCTGAATAGGTTTAACCTGACCCTGTCCCACTTCATGTCCTAAAAATGTGACAATAGCGCGACAAAATAGACGGTTAAATTCGCATCAGTAAGACGTTCGAAGAAACTTCTAATGGTCTGTAAATGGTCTTCCCATGTGTTATTGTAAATGATCGTATCATCGATGCACGTGTCACATCCATCTAAACAAGAGGTTAACATAATGAAGAGACGTTGAAACGTTGCTGGAGAATTTTTCATTCCAAATGGCATAACTGTATATTGAAATAGTCCATCTGGAGTTACAAATGCTGAAACTTCTTTTGCTCTTTCTGTGAGAGGAACTTGCCAAAATCCTTTTTACAAATATCAAATTGTATTTTGCATTTCCAATTTTGTCAATACAGTCGTCAATTCGTGGAATTGGAAATGAATCATTGTTTTTGACACTGTTGATTTTTCTATAGTCAGTACACATCCGGTATGTATTATCCGGTTTTGATACAAGAATACATGGTGAACTCCCGTCACTTTTATCTGGTTCAATGAAATCATTGTCCAATAAGTATTGATTTTCTTCTTTGAGATGCTGTTGTTTAGAAGGATTCATTATATATGGATGCTGTTTCATTGGAGAATAATTTCCATCGACATCATGATAAATTGTGTCAGTTCTTTTTGGTCTCTGTCATGGTTCTAGATGTGTAAAGAGTTTTCAAAATGTTTACTTTTTGTAATTTCGCTAAACCAGGTTCAGTTTTGGCAAATTGTTAATTCTCATTCTGTAATCCGTCACTGGAATTTTCAAGTGGGACAGAGAAAACTAAATTATCTAAATGTGACGAAAGGCTATCTCTGTCAATGTATTTTTTTCAACATACTTATATGACAAAGTTGACGTTGCTTTCGCCTTCCAGGAGTATTGATAAAATGATTTAAATCACTTATCCTTTTCTCTACTGTATAAGGACCGTGATACCTAGGTTGTAAAGGCTTTCCATGAATAGGTAATAAAGCAAAAACTTTATCACCAGGTTTGATCAGTCAAATCATACCTTGTTTTCCTTTTTGATCGATATGATATGAGATAAGACTGAGCTACCTCACAAGCTTTTGACAGTTTATGTCTAAATTCAGACAGGTACTGTAGAAGATTAAAAAAAAGTGTCCTATTCTGAGAGAATTTCTATTTAAATAACTGAAGTGGTAAACGAACAGTGTGACCAAAAAAAAATAGTTCAAAAAGGCTGAAGCCAAGCTATTCCTGCACTTACTCCCTAATGGCGAACATTAACAAGTGTATACCCTCATCCCAGTCTGTATTAGTGTAAAATCAATATGACCTAATCATGTTTTTCAGTGTCTGGTGAAATCTTTCTAAAGCACCTTGACTCTCCGGGTGATAATCTGAAAATTTAAACTGTTGAATGCCTAACCAATGCATGACCTGTTGAAATATACCAGACATGAAAGTTGACCCTTTATCAGACTAGACATATTTTGGAAAGCCAACTAATGTGGCAAACTTGACCAGAGCCTTCACAATAGACTTTGTCTTAATATTCCTATGTGGAATAGCTTCAGGAAATCTTGTTGACGCACACATAATAGTCAACATATACTGATTACCAGACTTGGTCTTGGGTAAGGGGCCAACACAGTCCACGGTGGTTTTAATGAAAGGTTCATCAAATGCAGGAACAGGTTGAAGATGGGCTTTAGGAATCTTCTGATTGGACTTTCCTGCCATTTGACAGGTATGAGGCAGTTCCCGTCGATATGCACTAGGAAATACAATTTGGTAATAGACAGTCAATTCATCATCAGCGGGGACGTCAGAAGATCGACATTTTCTCATCAGGGTCCCAATTTTAGTAAAATAGCAAACTTAGACCTGTGAATCTTCTTCTTCACTAACGGCATTATCACATAAGCTGACCAATAAAAGTATCAGGCAAGTAAATGTCAGAAGAAAGATCATTCTCAATGGCTCCTTTTGCCAAAGCTCGAGTAACTGCACAAGTCGGATATAAGTCAGATATTTCCTGCTGAACGGGATCAGAATAAATAAGTATACACATCGAACTGGAAATGAAGCTTTCTCAGAACACAGTAGACCCCAAAACACGTAAAAAGACAAACATGAATGGCAATCTTAATTAGGAAAAAAAGCATACGACTTCACAAACACAACAAGGGTTGACATTAGGGATACCGCCTTGGAACGGTCAGTGGCAAAAAATGCCGCTGGGGGTTTAAACCAGGTTCTAAGTTATTATTTGAACAAATAACACTTCATATTATACTGACCCTAAAACAATGCTTTTTCTTTTTTCATTAAGAATATTTTAACTTGTTCTAAAACGACAGAAAATATTGGTATATTTTTGTTCAATGTTACACGAATATACGTATAGATAAGTTAAGTGCATATACAATTATCAATATTTGTTCTCCAGTGTGTCTTTAGTTGTATGCTTTCTGCTTTTATTTTTACTGACATGCTACATTTTCTTTTAAAGCATTAAACAGTTGTATAATAATATTTCTTGAGAACATACGTTAAAAACAAACAAATGTAAAATGGATTCTTTTGAATTGTTACAAGGAGTACATACCTCGATTTCCGACATTTTGCTTTGATACAATTTTGAATTAGTGCAAAGGGCTCAATGTTTGATCTTGAATTGTAATGGTTGAAGATCGGTATCGTCTAAAACATTAAAATACTGCTTCTAAAAACCATCCCAGTCTTCCGCATGTACGGCTTTGTCTAAATTTGTTTGTCATACGTGTTAAGCAACATATGGTGACTCCACAACACATTTTAGAAATTCAGAATAAAACGATTTGCTCGCCGTTTTTGCATTATGTAGTTTTACAATATTTTTATTTATGGGGTGTTCTATCTTAAGCTGATTTTTAATTGAAGCGTTTCATTCAATATGAATGGCTGATATTAGTTTGGTATATTTCAAGAAAGATATATCTAATTCATACATTTCAATAACATCTTCAAACGGTAATCATGAGCAGATAACATCTACAATATCGTTTATGACAAATAAATCCGTGTTAACATAGATAAGTATATAAAGACCCTTGCATTGTTAATTGTAATGCTTGGATTGTGGAATAGAGATTGAGATAGAATATCGTCTAGCCTGCAGTTACTGTTAACTAATCTTGTCTTACTGCCGTTAAAGATCACGTTAAACAATAGTGTGCTAAACCTTATGAAAACTCTGGCATTAATTTATTTTGGTCTTTTACAAATTCAGGAGACGTGTCACAAAATGTCACGGGTAGAGCGTACTGGTCGTATATAGCTCTTGTATCGGTTACACCCAAAATCTATTGTTCGAGTTGAAACAATTTCACAATATTCATGATCTATTCATGTAACACGTAAAAGCGTGCACATTTTAAGTGGCCACCAGAGAGGCCGTGTCATAAGTTTAGTTTTGTGCTAATGCATGTAAACGTATAGGTATATTATCCTTAAACGGCAAAATTGTATAAGGGCCTCGCGTGTAGATTCAATACTGTAGATTTAGCCACGTTTGTCACGGACTGAACGGGGCAAATAATGATTTGGGCGTAACGTTTGCTATAAAACCCATTGTCTTCTAGCTTTCGCCGGGATCATCGATAGTACTTGTTGGAACAGAGATTGGACGGCAAATTTCACAGGCAACATGTGGTTAGTAGTTTTATTAAACTTTTATCGTATATTTGTATTCAGTGGGCGGCGCCATCTTGTTTGACGGTTACGACATCCGGTTAGCATTGATGTTTCTCAAACATAACTTTAGACTAGCATATGATTTGAAGTGACTTTATTAGATGTAATTATGGTAATTGATCATTAATTGTAAAACAATATTAATTTGATAACAGTGGATAATAGGTGCATTAATTAACGTTGGCGTATAATTCAGTGATTGTAATACACGATTGTTAACATTAGTTAACAATGAGATGAGTGACAAGAATAAATGCGTGCATGCATAACTCAGTGAGTGTAATATATGAGTAATTTGATCATGTTTATATTACATGTATTAAGGGCATTGATTAACAGCGACGTACATAGCGTATACATGGCGTTGTAGAATATGTATACATTGCTACTAATCATTAGTACAGCTTACATATATTGATTGAATAATGATTTGTTTGGGTAATGATAATTATGCAAGATTGTTATGTTTGTCAACCGACATCTAAAACGTATGTATAATTACAGCCTAAGCCATCCAGGGTTGGAGTAAGCCATCCAGGATATAAGCCATCCAGGGTTGGAGTAAGCCATCTAGGTTTGGATATCCAGGAGTGGAGCTAAGCTTCCACGACTAACGTTACAAGCGGTGGAGACGGTCCCCGTACCTGCGCAGCCAGGTTTTACTAACGACAACCCCCGGGACACAAGGTGGGCCCGTTACCAGTCCTCACTGGAGGAATATCATTCACAATCTCAGTGGAGATTAACTATCATTGCATCGCGTCATCAACCCTTACAGAAGGCATTTGATGACAATCATCCATTGAATTCGCGCATCATCATCTTCATGAGCTCTCGCGCATCACAGTTATCGCGCTAGATCAACATTGTTATAGATTTAACAACACTTTAGTGTCTTAGACTTTCAGTATTTATAAAAATACTAAGAACGTCTTAAACGTTCAGGAGAACATTCTTTTCATAGTTCATTTGTGTATTCGCTTGTTTTTTTAGATAATTGTATATATATTAAACATATTTTAAAAGTTGCATTAAATTTATGTAAATGCATTCACCGTCATTGATTCTTTCCTGAGTTAGCCCAACCACTAAGGTCATCCTGTGACAACTGGTGTCAGAAGTGGGATTTTGGGCGACTACGGAGGGAAAGAATCAATAAGTGATCTTTATGATGATATACTAAATCTCTACTTATTATTTTAGAATTGTGTACCACCCTCTGATCCATCAAGGCGACTGTCGACGATCACGGCCACAGCTTGGAAGACAAGACACGACAAGGGTAGGGTGAGTCCAAACTGTTGTTTTGTCCGTTCTTTCCTTGGCGCGAGGTCGCAGTGGTCTACACGAGTGGGTCTGAGGCACTTTTGCTCAATAATTTGGGTGTTTGTTTTACCTCCCTTGATATACACATAGTATCCAATTAGGTTGGCGAACAAGACGTTCTACTCATGTTGTGACACTCGAGTATACTTTTATTAATGGGAGAAGTAAATATACATGTACATGTTATACACATTTTGATGATGGTTTAAGGTTTATGTCCAATATCAAATATAGATATTTTATGTAGTGTATATGTTTTGTGGAAGCTAGATACTATCTATACATAACCGTTAGTAGTTAGCGCTAGTACAAATGTGTATGTAACTTGTCCTATGATGATGCCCAGGTATTTACTGAGGACACAGTGACTTACCATTAGTAGTTAGGTGAGTAGAATTATTAGTGACGTGTGTATTGTAATTATTGTAGTTAGTAGTCCACAATGTCCATAGACATGACGTCCATAAAGGATCTTACGGAAATGGGAAAGGAGTTAGGGTATGCTGGAGAGGAGCTTAGAACCTTTGTTAAAGACGAACAGGCTAGGGAAAGGGAATTTAGACTTAAGGAAAGAGAATTAGCAAAGCAGGAAAGAGATGAAGAAAGTAGACTAGTTAAAGATAAGCTAGAATTCGAAAGTAGGTTAGCTAAAGAGAAGCGAGATGAAGAAAGTAGACTAGCCACAGAGAAGCTAGAATTAGAAGCTAGGTTAGCTAAAGAGAAGCGAGATGATGATAAAGAGAAGGTAGAATTAGAAAGTAGAATAGTAAAGGAGAAGCAAGAGTTAGAACATGAGAGGTTCGAAACAGATGGTAGACTAGCTAAGGCTAAGATGATAATGGAAAGGGAGCAAAAAGAGTTTGAGCATAAGTTAGCTTTAGAGTTGGAAGCAGCTAAGACACATAGTAAGGAAAGTAAAACTGAAGGGAAAGATAGTTATTCTGGGAAGTTAAAAGGTTCGAAGTTACCATACTTTGATGCTGACAAAGATAACATGGACAGTTACTTGTTACGGTTCGAGCGTTATGCTGAGTTACAGGAATGGACCAAAGATAAGTGGGCAGTTCATTTAAGTGCGTTATTAAGAGGCAAGGCCTTAGATGTATTTTCTAGATTACCTAGTGTAGATGCTCTTGACTATGACAAGTTAAAGGATGCTCTTTTAAAGAGATTTGAGCTAACTGAAGAAGGTTTTAGAAAGCGATTTAGAGCTTGTCTGCCTGAGAAAGGCGAGTCATTTATTCAGTTTATTAGTCGGTCTAGAAATTACTTAGATAGGTGGTTAGAGTTAGGGAAGGTAGCGCAGACTTATCAGGGCCTCATAGATTTCTTGTTGCGGGACCAGCTATTCAATGTTTGTAGTAGAGATCTGTTCTTATTTCTGAAAGAAAGAAAATTAGCTAGTGTAGGAGAAATGGCAACACAAGCAGATCAGTTTGCCGAGGCTAGAGGTGGAGCTCATAATGTAGTGTCGAAAGACAGAACTTTTAGAGATAGGCAAGGGGACGATCATAAACAGAAAGGCCAGAGTGGAAACTATAGAGGTGGAGGAAGTTCGATGGGTGCTAGAGGAGGTAGCAATAGTGGTAACATAGGTAGACCTTTTATTCGTTGTCGTCACTGTAATGGGAATCATGCTTCACATGAGTGTAGGAAAGCGGTGAAAGTGTCCGCTGTCGTAGACAACTTTAGTGACAATAGTAGAGTGGACAACAATGTAGGGAATCAGAACCAAGGTTTTAACAACCCATGGAATTTCGGTAGAGGTCGAGGTGGTCAAAACCGAGGTAGAGGTAGAGGCAGAGGTAGTAATAGTCCGGTTATTAAAACCGAGAGTAGTAGCTGTTGTGTTAAAGCGGATGGTGTAATGACGAAGATCGGAACATGTCTCTTTCCGTATGCAAATCTTCCAACGGCAGATGGTAGAGTGAATGGCACGGACGTAATTGTAATGAGGGATACAGGTTGTACAGGTGTGGTAGTTAGGCGTAGTTTAGTTACGGATGACCAGTTGGTAGGTAAACAGTCACCGTGTATGTTGCTAAATAAGTCGGTAGAACACGTGCCAATAGCGAGAATAGATGTAGATACACCTTTCTTTAAAGGGACTACAGAGGCACTATGTATGGATGACCCGATGTATGATTTAACGATAGGGAACATAGATGGTTCAGCACTTCCGGTAATGTCCGATTTTAGAAGTAGCATAAGTAATGCCGTAGAGACTAGAGCGCAGGTTCAGAAGCAAGCTCAGGCTTATAGAAAATTAAAGGTTCCTGCAGCCGTAGGTGACATATCTAAAGCGGAGTTTATAGAAGCACAAACTCAAGACGAGTCATTAGGTCCTTGTAAGGTGAAGGCCAAGGATGGTGTAGTGAAGAAGTGTAAAGGGTCCGGTAGTTGTAAGTTTGTACATAAGAATAGGTTATTGTACAGAGAATTTGAAGATAGTGGTAGTAGACAGTTTCACCAATTAGTGGTTCCTACCCAGTATAGAACGACAGTGCTTAAGGTAGCTCATGAGTCGATTATGGGAGGTCATTTGGGCGTAAAGAAAACGTCAGATAGAGTATTGGCAGAATTGTATTGGCCAGGCGTTAGCGGAGATGTAACTAGGTATTGTAGGTCCTGCGATGTATGCCAAAGGACAGTACCAAAAGGTCGAGTGACCAAAGTACATTTAGGTCAGATGCCACTGATAGATACACCATTTAAGCGGGTAGCCGTAGACATAGTTGGACCAATTTTTCCAGTGTCGGATAGGAAAAATAGGTACATTTTGACCATGGTAGACTATGCAACTAGGTATCCGGAGGCAGTAGCATTGCCCTCAATTGAAACTGAGAGAGTAGCTGAGGCATTAGTTGATATGTTCAGTAGGCTAGGTGTACCAGAGGAAATGCTGACTGATTGTGGGTCACAGTTTACGTCAGAACTTATGGCTGAAGTAAGCAGGTTATTGTCTTTGCGTCAAATCATGACAACACCATATCACCCTATGTGTAACGGGTTAGTCGAACGATTTAACGGGACGTTAAAGCAAATGTTACGGCGTATGTGTACCGAGAGACCCAAAGATTGGGACAAGTATCTCAATGCTTTATTGTTTGCATTTAGAGAGGTTCCACAAGAGAGTTTAGGATTTTCACCGTTTGAGTTATTGTACGGTAGGTCAGTTAGAGGTCCCATGAGGATTCTTAGAGAGATGTGGGCAGGTGAAGTAGATAGTGATGAGGTTAAGACTACATATCAGTATGTTTTAGATCTGAAGGAGAAACTAGAGGAGACTTGTAAGATAGCTCAAAGTCAGTTAGTTAAGGCAAGTACCAAGTATAAACGGTACTATGACCAAAAAGCTAGAGCTAGGAAGTTTAAGATAGATGACCAGGTGTTACTGTTACTCCCGACCGACAATAACAAGTTGTTATTACAATGGAAAGGTCCGTTTTACGTTAGAGGGATAGTGAACACTATGGATTACCGTATCGAGATAAACGGAAAGTTAAAGACCTTTCATGCGAATATGCTGAAAGAGTATATAAGTAGAACCGATAATGTGCAACAAGGGGTGTTAACCGTAGTTAATGTTGCAGTTATTGAGGATAGTGAGGAAGACAGTAGTGAGGACACTAGTCCCATGTATTTTCCCACTAGTGTAGGTAGGGAGAGAGCAGCCGATGTAGACATATCGGGCATGCTTAGTGTAGAGCAGCAACGAGAGATTGGTAGTTTACTCTCGGAGTTCAGTGATGTCTTGTCCGAAAACCCGGGGCAGACAGATGGAGTGCAACATGATATTGTACTCACATCAGGGGAACCAATTAGAATTAAGGGGTATCCCATTCCATTTCACTCCCGATCAATTGTTGATGAGGAGGTGAAAGACATGTTGAAATTGGGTGTCATCGAACCTTCAAACGCCCCATTTTCATCCCCAGTCGTCCTTATTAAGAAGAAAGATGGGTCAATTCGATTCTGTATCGATTTTAGGCAGCTCAATAAACGTACCATCTTTGATGCAGAGCCAATGCCTAATATTGAGGAGGTATTCTCTAAACTTGCGGGATATTCGTATTTCTCCAAGTTAGACCTCAGTAAAGGTTATTGGCAAGTCCCACTTTCAGACCGAGCTAAAGAGATGACCTCCTTCGAAACTTCGCAAGGACTTTTTAAGTTCAAGGTCATGCCCTTTGGTCTCGTAAACGCCCCAGCAACATTCTGTAGGTTAATGAGGAAAGTCCTGAAGGATTTGTCCAACACAGACAGTTTTGTAGATGACATCCTGGTGTTTACAACAACATTTGAAGACCATATTAAGGCTCTACGTAATATGTTGGAACGGCTACGCCGGTTTAAACTGACTGCAAAACCTAGCAAGTGTCACATAGGTTACGCAGATATAGAGTGTCTGGGTCATGTTGTCGGGAGGGACCAGAAATTGAAACCCAACCCCGACAAGGTTAAGGCAATTCAAGAAGCACCAAGACCCGAGACAAAGAAACAAGTTAGGTCATTTTTAGGGTTGGCGGGTTTTTACAGGAAGTTTATTCCAAACTTTTCGGCTATAGCTGCACCTTTGTCAGACTTGACAAAGAAAGGTCAACCCAATAGGATAACTTGGGGGGAAAGCCAGGAGCGAGCTTTTGTCTCTTTAAAGGGGCGTCTGGTCAAAACCCCAATACTAAAATTACCTGAACTTGACCAGGAGTTTATCCTCAGAACGGATGCCTCCGATATCGGGGTGGGTGCAGTCCTACTGCAAGAGCAAGATGGGTGTAGTCTCCCCGTGGCTTACGCAAGTCGGAAACTATTACCCCGGGAATGTAACTACTCTGTTATCGAAAGGGAATGTCTTGCAGTAGTGTGGGGGTGTCAGTAAATTCCACCGATATGTTTTTGGTAAGGAATTTGTCTTGGAGACTGACCACCAACCGTTAGCTTATATGAATAAAGCAAAGGTAGCTAACAGTAGGTTAATGAGGTGGGCACTGACTCTGCAGCCTTACCGGATGAAAATTAAAGCGATCCGAGGAAAGGACAATATTGGGGCAGACTATTTAAGTCGCCGCACATAATGACCGGTTTAATATAATAGTGTATTGCAGTGTATTGTACAATAGTAGTATATGTTACGACAGGGTAGTGTACAATTGTAGAATAGTGTTCAAATTGTAATTACATATTATAGTTGGGTTATAACTGCAGTGGATGTTTTCCGGAAGACGGTCGTTGTACTGGCTGAAGGTTGCATCCCTCGGTAGTAATATTTATATACTTAAGCGATTGAGCGATCAGCTTGTACGTTTTGTCGCTCATTTGCTCAGAAGAATTAATAGTTTCTTAACGTGTAAATATTAATTATCATTTTGTTGAATTTTAAAAGTGTAGCACTTTCTTTAAGTGGGGAGATGTTGTCACAAAATGTCACGGGTAGAGCGTACTGGTCGTATATAGCTCTTGTATCGGTTACACCCAAAATCTATTGTTCGAGTTGAAACAATTTCACAATATTCATGATCTATTCATGTAACACGTAAAAGCGTGCACATTTTAAGTGGCCACCAGAGAGGCCGTGTCATAAGTTTAGTTTTGTGCTAATGCATGTAAACGTATAGGTATATTATCCTTAAACGGCAAAATTGTATAAGGGCCTCGCGTGTAGATTCAATACTGTAGATTTAGCCACGTTTGTCACGGACTGAACGGGGCAAATAATGATTTGGGCGTAACGTTTGCTATAAAACCCATTGTCTTCTAGCTTTCGCCGGGATCATCGATAGTACTTGTTGGAACAGAGATTGGACGGCAAATTTCACAGGCAACATGTGGTTAGTAGTTTTATTAAACTTTTATCGTATATTTGTATTCAGTGGGCGGCGCCATCTTGTTTGGCGGTTACGACATCCGGTTAGCATTGATGTTTCTCAAACATAACTTTAGACTAGCATATGATTTGAAGTGACTTTATTAGATGTAATTATGGTAATTGATCATTAATTGTAAAACAATATTAATTTGATAACAGTGGATAATAGGTGCATTAATTAACGTTGGCGTATAATTCAGTGATTGTAATACACGATTGTTAACATTAGTTAACAATGAGATGAGTGACAAGAATAAATGCGTGCATGCATAACTCAGTGAGTGTAATATATGAGTAATTTGATCATGTTTATATTACATGTATTAAGGGCATTGATTAACAGCGACGTACATAGCGTATACATGGCGTTGTAGAATATGTATACATTGCTACTAATCATTAGTACAGCTTACATATATTGATTGAATAATGATTTGTTTGGGTAATGATAATTATGCAAGATTGTTATGTTTGTCAACCGACATCTAAAACGTATGTATAATTACAGCCTAAGCCATCCAGGGTTGGAGTAAGCCATCCAGGATATAAGCCATCCAGGGTTGGAGTAAGCCATCTAGGTTTGGATATCCAGGAGTGGAGCTAAGCTTCCACGACTAACGTTACAAGCGGTGGAGACGGTCCCCGTACCTGCGCAGCCAGGTTTTACTAACGACAACCCCCGGGACACAAGGTGGGCCCGTTACCAGTCCTCACTGGAGGAATATCATTCACAATCTCAGTGGAGATTAACTATCATTGCATCGCGTCATCAACCCTTACAGAAGGCATTTGATGACAATCATCCATTGAATTCGCGCATCATCATCTTCATGAGCTCTCGCGCATCACAGTTATCGCGCTAGATCAACATTGTTATAGATTTAACAACACTTTAGTGTCTTAGACTTTCAGTATTTATAAAAATACTAAGAACGTCTTAAACGTTCAGGAGAACATTCTTTTCATAGTTCATTTGTGTATTCGCTTGTTTTTTTAGATAATTGTATATATATTAAACATATTTTAAAAGTTGCATTAAATTTATGTAAATGCATTCACCGTCATTGATTCTTTCCTGAGTTAGCCCAACCACTAAGGTCATCCTGTGACAAGACGTTCTTGATACAATTTGCAATAAACGTCAAGTTTCATCTATAAATACTTACGACTTCTCTGCACTATATACAACCTTACCACATCATGTTATCAAATACAAGCGTATTACTAGAGAACAAATAAAATGTTTGGCCTGTAACAATATTAAAGCGTTTTTATTAACGGCAATTTAGACAAATACACTACGTGCACTTGCAATTGTGTGAAGCACTCATTTTCCTATTGGATAATAGGTTTATCAGGTATGAAACTACCGTTTATAGACAAATTGCTGGTATCCCTATGGGTACGAACTGTGCACCTTTTGTCGCAGATTTGTTCTTGGTTTGCTAGGAAAAAGATTTCATTTTGAGTCTTTCATCGAATACTCAGGCAGATATATTTGAATCATTTCATGACATCTCTCGGTATTTGGATGACTTATTAAACATTGGCACTCCTTTCTTTTCTACTATGGTTAACAATATCTATCCTAAGGAATTTCAACTCAACAAATCTAACATTTCTGATAATGTCGCTTCTGTTTTCAATTTACATTTCTCGAAAGAAAATGGCGAAATAATTAGTAAAATCTGTGACAAGAGAGCTGATTTTAGCTTTAATATTGTTAATTATCCCCTGAGCTACTTCTTATGGGGTCTATGTTTCTCAACTTATTCGTTTCTCTAGAGCTTGTAGTTGTGTTGAGTACTTTAATATTCGTAATATTTGTATAACTAAAAAGCTACTCCAGCTAGGCTACCGTTACCAGAATCTTCGAAAAACCTTTGCAAAATTATATCATCATAACCCTGATCTACTGTTAAAATAAAAAAAAAAATAGGATCTCTTCAACGACAAGGACTATCACTTCTATGATGATGTGATTTACAAACTTTGTAAGATCTTTGGTGATACTCACGTTCATACAATCTTTATTAAACCTGTTTAAAAGTTTATCAAAAGAGGTTATGACCCTATCATTTTGCAACGCACTGCATGTTTAGTGGTTGATCCATTTACAGTTCGTGTCTATGCTCTCCTCTTTGATTGTGCGAAGACCGGACAGATTGTGTACCCTATGATCTATGATAACGTCTACATAAATCCTTATAGGACGGTAACGTTTGATTTTTTGTATATAATATTGTCTTGCCGTACCCTTAATGGTTTATTCTCTTGTTGCTCTGGCTTCTGCCAAGCCACTGAGTACTTACTTGGTGTCGTTTTAGGCTTTTGTTTTTTATATTATATATACATGATCATTTATATGTTTTACTTATAAAGCCCAGTAATGCTGCCTTATTAGTTAGAGATTATAACCCGGCGGGGATATTTTATTCCTTTATTTGAACTGTCCCATTTATTGGGATGACGATAGGGTAATAGTGAGGTTTGGTGCATCCTACAACCTGGTTTAAACCCCTAGCGGTCATTTTGCAACTGACCGTTCAAAGGCGGTAGCTAAATTGTCAACACTTTTGCGTTTGTAATGTCTTATCTTGCTTTTTATTCATGTTTAAAGTTGCTTTACTTTGAATAATTGCCCATGACTGGAATACGTGTATGATTTTTTTGATATACATTCAGGTGTAAAACAAGGGGACTGGATTTCTCCGACACATTTCTCTATCTTTATCAATGATCTTGCGTTAGAAATTAAAAATTTGGATCTTGGTGTTGAAATAGGAAATGATACCAAAGTAGGAATTCTTCTTTTTGCAGACGACATTGTCAGTGTTAATAGCTCCTTCTCAACTTAATTTACAGTTAATGATAAATTTTCTTAACACCTGGTGCTGTAAAAATCAAATGTTAGTTAATATAAGTAAAACGAAAGTAGTACAGTTTCGCAAAAAAAGCCAACCAAGGACAGGTTTTGAATTTCACATAGGTAATACTAAGCTTGAAATATGTGAAAACTACAAATACCTTGGTATCATATTAAATGATTTTTTAGATTTTACTGAAACAGCAAATGTTTTGAGCGAATCTGCTGGTAGAGCATTTTCGTCATTAGTTTCAAATTTATATAATAAGGTTGATATAATGTATTCATCATACTCCAAGATATATGATTGTAAAATTGTTCCAATTATGGATTATGCCTCAAGCGTTTGGGGGTATAAATGTTACTCTAAGCCAGACACATTACACAATAGAGTTATACGATTTTTTCTCGGTGTACATAAATGTACTTCTAATCCCGCTATTCATGGTGATATGGGCTGGATACCGCCTAAAATTAGAAGACAATTAAACAGCTTACGTTTATGGAAACGACTGATATCTATGAATAATAACAGACTTACAAAAACGATTTTCCTTTGGGATTATTCAAAATGTAAAAACAATTGGTCGTATGATATTAAAACAATTTTCAAAGAAATTAACGAAATTAGAATTTCGGCCTTTGATAATTTGTCACTACAAGATTTTAACAATACGTCTTTTAAACACGAAGTTAAAGCAAAACTGATGACATTATATAAGGAAAAATGGCTCAAGGATGTTAATTCTCAAACCAAATTGAGCAATTATAAACTTTTTAAAGATACATATGAACGCGAAAATTATGTTCAGTTAAATTTAAGGAAACACATACTCTATGTGATTGCTCAATTTAGAGCAGGTTCATTGCCAATAGAAATTGAATTAGGCCGATAACACAGAATTCCAAGACACTATAGAATATGTAAACAATGCCAGGCTCAGTGTGTAGAAACAGAAAATCACTTTATATTGTACTGCGAGAGGCACAGTGCCTCTCGAATTGAACTATTGCATACATTAAATGAACTGTGTCCAGACACAGCTACCGAGGCAGACAAAATTAACGTGCTTTTAACAAATGAAAGGATTCTATTAAAAACGGGACAGTTTATTATAAATGCCTTAAACAATCGTACAAATTAATGTGTACTATATTTTTCATGTTTACTTTTGTTATACCTATTAAATGAGTTGTAAAATCAATAATGCAATTGATATTTCTATAGTGACTAATAAGTCTCATTAGGCTGGGTATTCATTTGTTTACTTAATATTGCCTATATTATACTGTATTGTTTTGTATATGTAATATTTTGAAACGATGTTATTTGTCACTTTAATAAAATAATAAAATATAAAAATATATGCAAAACTTATTAATTTTGTGTCATACTTGTACAATACCTTCCTTATTGGGATGCCATACTTTTTATCAACCTCATTTTTCCAGATCGTTTAAAATAAGAGTTTTCCATTGCGAACAATGAATCTGTCCAAGTGTTCTTATGTGAGGAACTTTCATATTCAATCCACCTTCTTTTATTTTATTCACCATAACATTTAGTTTGATTTTGTCCGGTTTGTTTAACCATAGAAAATTAGAGGATATAGCATGTATGTCTTGGTAAACCGAGTATGGTGGGTTCGGCAAAACTGAATATTAGTGTTTATCGAACTTGTACGAGCTTTTATCGATATTAAGACAGGGCTAACATGAAGTTTAGCAACGATAAAATGCATTAAATTGTTGACGTCATACGGCTAAAGGACACACGGCGGCCAACACGCCATTGCACCAGCCCTACTAAAGGCTAGTAATTTAAAATAATTGCTTTCGGTAAGGTTCTTTACAATTTCACAAAAAAAAGATGGGTTGCATATGAAGTTTGAATCAGTTCTAAGCACTACAACAACGCCATGGAAACTTTTACGAAACCTTTAAATTACGGTGACCAAAGCCTAAGCCGTGTGAGATATACACAGACAATACCGGCTTTTGAGGCTTGCTGACAAAACGTTTATGCAGCTTCAAAAAAGAGTATGATAATGGACCTTTGGAAACGGCCGAAAACGACACATACGAAATATTGCAGTCTCGGTTTGATTGAGACTGTTCATGAGCATGTTTGAATATCCTTATTAAAGCAATGAAAAATCCGTCTTTTCAAAATATCTAAATTTTCAAATATTGTAAGAGAATAGCCAGCTCTTCAATTATATTTAACGTATATATAAAAGTCGAACAGGAGGTATCACTTTCCAGGAGAAAAAGCCAGCGAAAAACACGCACAGAAACAAACAATAATGACACAGAAGATTAGAAGGCAAACTATGACAACACAAATATAAAATGATTGGCAATAGGGCTACCCCATTGGAACGGTTAGTGGCAAAAACGGCCACTGGGGCTTTAACCAGGTTCTAGGGTTAACCGAACCTCAGTCGTACCCTATTGGGAATATCGCTATTGACTATTGGCTCTGCAAACGGTACATACAACTCTTCAAAAGTCAATTTGTTATGTTAAGAAAGAGCGAGCTACACCATTGACATACAAAACCCACAATCAAGATGGGTTCATTGCTTTACAATGGGTATTATTTGTGTAAATGTTCAAGATTGTAGGTCTAATAAAATATCACTGGGCGGACATTATTTCAGGATTGTGTCATTCTCAATTAAAAGTATCCGTGATGTTTGAACTACTGAAGTTTTTACCCTCTTACGAAGTGTCAATTATCCATGAGGTTTCATGAGGGTAGGTGTTATGTGTCGAAGTTTATATGAAACCATGACGACATTGACATTTAATATACGGACCAGAAAAGTAATGGGATTCTCCTCTAAAGAACTGTACTTTCGAAGCTATACCGCGGAATGCGTATTTCGACATGGACAGTACAATGGTGTTCCTCCTCTAACCACGGACGGGGTATTTACAGAGTGTCATGAGTGTGGGTGTTATTCTTCAGGAGTTTTCATGCGGAATGTATTTGACCATATGCGGTTTTTTTACCCTGTCCGTTGACCTGCCGACTCCAAAATCAATACGGTATCTCCTCCCACCAAGGGAAATATATACACAGTTTCAAGAGTGTATTGTTTTGTAAATATATAGCTTGAAATGAGTAAGCGCTTACCGACGGACTGATGTACAAACATCCCTATCCTTTTGTGTGCCTTACAATGAAACTAAATAATGTCATGATATGCCAGTAAGCAATACAGCCGTCATGCTTTGTTCTACTAAACCTAATGTACATGCTTTCTTTAAAAGTAAATGAATGGCTGAATTGCACGAAGACCTTAAATCAGATTTAACAAGTTAACATCATTGATGTGTTTATACAAATAATTCCACGGAATTGTCTCATCTACACTACGCTTTGACACCATGTACGAACGATGTGGAAATTCTATGCTGAGTTAAATCACCAACATTTGGTTGATCTAGTAGTTTTGCAGTAGGGAATGCAAGATTTTCGAAATAAGGTAAACATAACTAAATGCAAGCACAACTCAATGTTGCCCTTATTACCAACATAAATTGAATTCTAGTCACACCTATATCTTGCGTTTCATATACTTTGGATTTAAATCCCAATCGTTCCTATAAATCACTAAGCTATCTGCCGGTCACAACCGCTATTGGTGTGTCACGTTAAATTGTACTAGCAAAGCTACAAATATAATCGAACTGTTTGATGTCTATAGTCCATAGAGTACCTGAGAGTAATCTAATCGAAAACAAACTAAATGCTGACGCGATCAACTCGAGAAACGACTTTAACTAAATGTCGAAGTCTCTAGTGCATTCATTTCCTAAGAAATTAGCATAAATGCCGCACAACTTGAATGTAAGAATGTCTGAATTTATCTTCTCATTGTCTGAAAGGTCAAGTTCATAACCGCCTTTGCTATGCCACAATATAACGCCACAATATAACACTATGTGTTATACTTACATTGCCTAGTTTGCGAGCGAATATAACATGGCTGGGATCTTTCTTTACATTGTTCCGTTTTATTGGGATGGCATAGGGTAGGAGTGAGGTTTGGTGCACCATAGAACCTGATTTAACCCTCACCTCCCAGCCGCCTTTTATGCCACCGATCGTTCTAAGGAGGTTGCCCTATTATCAACTATTTCATGCTTGTGATTTCTTATCTTGCTTTTTATTTAACTTTGCAATGTTTATTTGTTTATATGCTAGTTTTTGCTTGACTATCGTCCTTGATGTCTAGATTCCTGTTTAGGCCGTGGGCTGCTACCCAAATTTTAACATATTGGTAACACTCAAGCTGGCAAATTCTAATATGCATTTTCGGACAGGTCAATTTCTTCCGCTTCTTTTAAGCTAAGACAGTATTTATTTTTAGTTCGGTAGCTTAAGGATTTAACATTTTGTTTTATAAAGGGGGGTACTTTTTACGAAAATGCTCTAAATCGATATCAAAATGTGTGTATAGCATGAATTACCTCCACCAATTGCTCCTTTTTTTTGTTTTTTATTGCATTTAAAATGGTTACGCAAGTCATGTAAATATAGTTCAACCCTTAAACACGTATAAAACATATGAAACAAAACATTTAACCATTTTAATCATTAAACGCACATTCTAGCAAAATAAGGTGAAGATAACCGAATAAATTAGAAATATATTAATCCTTTCATTTGATTAAATTGCATGTGAATATAGTTTTTTTTACATCATTTATATAATATACGAAATACTATAAATCTACGACCTCTCTGTAGCAAATTTGTTGCTATAAACGGAGATAATAAAGTACACTTTACGTTTTTAATTAAAAAGATTGAGCTAACATTAAATCATGATGCACAGAAATATTACAATTCAAAGTTCCATGTCATATGTCTTTGTGTCTCCTTCGTAGCATGGCAGGCAGGTAGGGATCACTTTGTCCGTCGTTGTCCTCGTTCTGCTGTCCGTCAAGCCTTAACTTGCAACCTGAACTTGGTCATAACTTAAAAGGTATTTAACTTATGTTCATGAAACTTCATAAATAGCCTCAAAGTAAATATTAAATCATTTTTCGGAGGAATTTGGCTTTATGTCTATAATTAGTCGAAGTAAATATCAATTCTCCAATTTTTCTTTTTTTGTCCGAGACTAAAATCACATATTAATTGCACATGATTTTTTATGTCCTTGAAATCACAGATATAAAGATCTTTCTTGCTAAAATACACGGGTATGTCCGTTATATCCAATAGAATATATAGCAGTGTAGCCATAGAAAAGGATTTTGCAGGTGTGTATGAGAGGGGGTGGGATGGTAAGAGGTGGTAGTGGAGTTATAAGTGTAAGAATAAATAAACAAAACAACACAAAATTATTTTAAATAAATCAGTCAGCTTGAACAAGAAATGCGAGCTACAAACACAGCTTAAACTTTAAGTTAGACAGTGCACATTTTAACGGCTATCATAATTTGGGATCCATAGCACTATATAGAAACCCTTATATTGCGCCCATGATTTTGTTCGCATTTTGCTGTAAAACATGCCATTTAATCGTTTCTTTGACTTTATCGTGCAAACCACAGCATTAATACACGGCGACTTTATCCTTTTTTCGGATATATGTGTTTTATGTGGATTTTCGTTTGTTCAGTTCACTCAAACATCATCTGGAGTGCATATGAAACGCGTGATTTCATTTGTTGAATTTATTTGATCCTCTCATGAATATTGATCAGATGAAAGGTCGATCTGACCTGACCTCCAAGGCAGTGTTGACAGATACTTAGCGGAGAGTATCAAAGCGTAATTAGGATTTGATTTTAATGAGATTGCGAATAGACGAGATAAACATTGTTGCTAAACAATTGTCATTTACTACTACTATTTTCTCTCCATTATAATTCAACTATTCATCGTTCAATAGCCCGCCTCTTTTTCAAAAAAACATGGCAGTGTTGTTGCTGTATTTATTCTAACATTCTTTTTTTACAATACTGATGAAGTAGGTTACTATTTTGCAAAGTTTTCCAGGACAAACATGCTCACACAATAAGTATATCCATGGTAACACAATGTTGGTGCAAAAAGCAAAACAAATTAAAAGTAAGATTGCGGTTTAATGCGTGTTAAACATTCTTTGATAGTGATGCTACGTGGTTTACTTTCACTTTAATTTCGAAACAGGAATTTAACAGCAGGAAACATAATTACTCGCATAATGTTGGCCTTAGGCATACGTATTACACTGATACTTAATGTTTAGTAAAACCGAATAAATGGTGTTAATATATTGTACCGACCGTTCTAAGACCGTAAACATATGTTCAACTGTTATATGTTCGTGGTGTCGTGTACTTTTCTGCTTCCATTTATGCATGTTATACTTGTTCGTCTTGACTGCGTGTTTTTGGTTGACTGAGTTATGGGACTGCTAAATTTCTTGTTCGATGTTGTATTCATTTTTAAAGGCAATTTTCTGTTTCCAAAATTATCCTCCCGTCCAATGATGTACGAGGGGTCGAGAAGGACCATCTCCTTCTACACCTTACAACATTTACATTTATTTTTTTTACAGTTTTTTACAAAAATATGTATCACAAATAACAAAATCCTAAATTAATAATACTCACTCAGATCACGCAATCATTCGCTCACTGGTTTACTATAGATTACCACTAGCTTATAGAACATAATGTCAAAAATTAATCTTTCAATAGAAAATTTCTGTTGAGTATTTTTATTTGGTTCTAAGAGATTTTTTACAGTTTTGCCATTCACACATGTATGTCAAAAAAGTGAATATATTAGTAATAATATGACTAACAATTTTGCATGATGGAGCATGATGGGGTGGGTGAAATTATTTTTTTAAATAAAAGAATATGGGGAGTGGGGGTGTGGGATTGAGGATATGTCTCTGGCATTAGTATCTGGCATTCTTTTGTTCAAAAATAACAAATACACATCTGGGTCTTATTTTCCTACTTTAACAGTTCGTGAAACTTTTCCCATGAATTTAAAAATATGTTGTAGTTATTTTCAACAATGGATATATTTCTTTGCTTTTGTTATACAAAAGTTGGGTTCTGTGCTTCAGTGTTGTAATTGTAATTGTGGGTATGTTTTTTGAGCGTATGCAGTAATATAAGTAGTATTTTGTCTCTAAAAGGATGAGCTGGATTACGTTGCTTACATTTTTGTCATATGTTCCAAAGATAAATGATATATTTTGTGAGCGGCCAATATTTAAGTTTACTTAGTATATTTTTTGTTTACTGACATTCCCACAAAATATATATAATTGTTTCGGAGGCACTTGAACAAAAAGAACATATTGGATTGTCAAGTATTTTTATCTTATGTAGAAAAATATGTGTTGCTAAGATGTTATGGTTAATGCGAGTCTGGAACCATTGCAATGTAGTATCTTTGGTTAATGAAAAAGGCCAAGGAAAAATCTGTCTCCAAACTGTGTTGCTGATTTGGTACCTTTTATTCCATGAAAGTTTTGCAGTAGGCATTGCAAGATTTTGGTATAGTAGAAGATACATATCTTTTATTTCCTTCTCATTGTTTATGTATATTTTAATAGGATTTGGTATGATGAGGTTTTCAAGTTTGATTGTAGCTTCTATGTTGTTATCTTTTTTTGACAGCAGTAACTAAACGCTGGTACTGTAGAAAATTAATGTTTGCATCAAATGCATGTTTTAATTTTTCCTGTGTGTACAAATTCTCATCATTTTTTGTAATGTCATTTATAGTAAACATTCCTTTATCAAACAAGGATTTTATAAAATAGCTTTTTGACCCTACCCTGACATTTTCGTTATAAAAGATTGGGCTTGATAAGTATAGATCTGTGTTCACTGGCTTAGGCCTGGATACTGGATAGTATTAGTATGTGTGACTTTAAAACATCTTTCCAAAAGGGGTTTGGAATATTATTTATTATTTCTTGTGCATACATCACTCAATCATTCGCTCACTAGTTTAGCACTAGTTTATAGAACATAATGTAAAAAATTAATCTTTCAATAGAAAATTTCTGTTAAGTATTTTTATTTGGTCCTAATTGAGCTTTTACGGTTTTGGTAACACATTTACATTCACACCTGTATGCCAAAAATTGAATATATTAATAATAATATGATTAGAATATTTGGGGAGCTTGATGGGATGGGTGAAAATATTGTTTTAAATAAAATAATATGGGGAGTGGTGGTGGGGGGGGGGGGTGGGTTGAGGATATTTCTCTGGCATTAGTACCTGGCATTTTATTGTTCAAAAATAACAAATACACATATGGGTCTTATTTTCCTTATTTAACAGTTCGTGAAACTTTTCCCATGAATTTAGAAATATGTTGTAGTTATTTTCAACAATAGATATTTCTTTGCTTTTTTTATACAAAAGTTGGATTCTGTGCTTCAGTGTTGTAATTGTGGGTATGTTTTTTGAGCATCTGCAGTAATGGAAGTAGTATTTTGTCTCTAAAAGGATGAGCTGGATTAAATTGCTTACATTTTTGTCATATGTTCCAAAGAAAAATGAATTTTCTTCCAGAGGAATTTCAATATATTTACCATAATATATATATAATTGTTCCGGAGGCCCCTGAACAGAAAGAACATATTGGATTGTCAAGTATTTTTATCTCATGTAGAAAACTATATGTTGCTAGGATGTTATGGTTAATGCGTGTCTGGAACCATTGCAATGTACTATCTTTGGTTATTAAAAAAGACCAAGTAAAAATCTGTTTCAAAACTGGGATGTTGATTTGGTTCCGTTTATTCCATGACAGTTTTGCAGTAGGGAATGCAAGATTTTGGGTTTGTAGAAGATACGTATCTTTTATTCCCTTCTCATTTTTATGTATATTTTAATAGGATTTGGTATGATGAGGTTTTCAAGTTTGATTGTAGCTTCTATGTTGTTATTGTTTTTTTGACAGCAGTTACTAAACTGTGGTACTGTAGAAAATTAATGTTTACATCAAATGCATGTTTTAGTTCTTCCTGTGTGTACAAATTCCCATCATGTTTTGTAATGTCATTTATAGTATACATTCCTTTATCAAACCAGGATTTTATAAATCGTTTTGACCCTACCCTGACATTTTCGTTATAAAAGACTAGGCTTGATAAGTATAGATCTGTGTTCACTGGCTTAGGCCTGGATAGTATTAGTATTTGTGACTTTAAAGAAATATAAAAAGATCGGACAGGGAAAGTAGCATTCAAGGAGGACAGTCAACCACAAAACAGAGAAACAAACAGGCAAACGGACAAACAAGAAGATATATAAAAAGATCGGACAGGGAAGGCAAAAGTAATAGTAAATGCAAACAACATCTAAAAGACAAAAGGGTTGACAATAGGGCTACCGCCTTGGAACTGTCAGTGGCAAAGTAGGCCACTGGGGGTTTAAACCGATTCTAGGGTGCACCAAACCTCACACTTACCCTACTGTCATCCCATTAAAACAGGACAGTGTAAATAAAGAAATCCCCGCCATGATCTTATCTCTAACCAACAAGGCAGCATCAATAGGCAATATAAGTAAAACACAAATATGCTCGTGTAAATATAATACAAAAAAACAATAGCCTTGAAAGCCACAATGAAGGTACTCAAAGACTTGGCAGAAGCCAGAGCAACACGAACATAAACCATTAAGGGCACGACAAGAAAGAGCATGAACAAACATCAAACGCCACCGTCCCAATGGGCTTTAGGTAGGCGTCATCATAGGGTCCACAGCCTGTCCGGTCATCGTACACTTAAAGAGGAAAGCATAGTGGCAAACTGTAAAAGGGTCCACCACCAAGCAGAATGATAGGGTCATAACCTCTTTAAAACATCTTTCAAAATGGGGTTTGGAATATTA
Organism: Cyrtodaria siliqua; assembly: GCA_037043455.1. Lineage (NCBI taxonomy): Eukaryota > Metazoa > Mollusca > Bivalvia > Adapedonta > Hiatellidae > Cyrtodaria > Cyrtodaria siliqua. The sequence continues at coordinate 93,926 of JAWPHD010004111.1, forward strand.
TTTATTATTTCTTGTGCATACATAACTCAACAACAAGATAATTTGTTTATATCTAAATATGATTTTAGGATATTGTCATATTTGTTTTCCTCTAACAGTAATATTCTAATCCATGTTGCTTTTAAGGCTGATATAAATGCAGAGACATTCGACATTCGTCATTCTCAATCCACCTTCCTCATAATCCTTAAATAATACAGAGTTTTTAATTCTTGATTTACCTTGCCATAGGAAGTTAAACACAATGTGTTTATTTCATTGATACCATTATCTTTTGGATTAGGTAAGGATAAAAACAAATGATTAAGTGAATGTTAAAGGAGTGACTTTATAACTGTAATTCTACCAATGGGAGTGAGGTATCTACGTTGCCAATTACTTATTTTTTCCATCAGAGATATTGTTTTGTCATTGTAATTCAAGTCATTCATTTTTGTAAGATCTGTGTAAAATATAATTCCTAACAGTTTAAATCTAGTTTCCCCATGTCAGTTTCTATTTAGTTTTTATTGAATGTGTGCTATATTTCATTGAGCCTAACTAAACCACCTGAGGTTTTTCAAAGTTAACTTTTAATCCAGGAATATTTGCAAAGAAATCCAGCTCACGTAATGTTCCATTCAATGAGGTTTCCGATCCATTTATAAATGAAGTTGTGTCATCGGCAGATTGTGTTAACTTGTATTCTTTATTGTTTATTTTAATCCCTTTCTTCTAAAAATGCATTATGTCATATGTCAGTTTTGTATTTTCGCCCAAAAAACGACCTGCTAAACGTCCTGTTTGATCTACATTAAAAAGCTTATATAATACAGTTCTTATTCTTTTAGCTATAGATGTAGACGCCATTTTATATACAGTATTTCAAAGAGAAATAGGTCTATAATTCTTAAAGAATATCTATCTTTTCTTTGGGTATTAGGGTAACAATACCTTGTCTTTTTGTTGTAAATAACTTTCCTATTTCATAACTATAATTAAGGGGCATGAGGACAAAGTGTCCTAATTGTCTCTAAAATACCTTCTAAAATTCACATGTGTATCCACTACTGCCGGGGCTGCGGTTATTAGTCATATGTTTTAATGAGGCAGACAATTCTGAATAAGTTAGTAAACCTTCAAGATTATTTGATTCTTTGTGGTCCAGTTTAGGAATATTTACATTTTTCAAATGTTCGTTTAGGTCTATATTTTGCAATTCTTTATCTCTACTATTACATAACGTTTTATAAAAATCCCCTTTTTCGTTTAATATTTCATGCTGGTCTGTTATTATTTCTCCGTCTTCCTTTTTTAGAGTAGGTATGATTTTGCTAAGGTAATTGTGCGATTCCAGGGCGCAAACATATGTTGGAGGTATTTCCCCCCTCAATTATATTTGTTGCCCTTGATCTTATAACAGAACCCATTAATTTAATTTTCCTGATATATTTTAGCTCACACTGTAGTAAATCCAATTCGTCTAATTTTTCTGTATTTTAAATATTTTTCTAGCTGTGATATTTTGTGTACAAATTCTTATTCCTTTTTCTTCTCTTTGCTTTTTTATGTAACTGGAGTATGAAATAGATTTTCCTCTCAGTTCCATCATAAGTGTTTCCAAAATTAGCTGATCATTGACTGTAAATTTAATTTAATTATTAGGTATGTTTTCTAACTTTTCTAAATCATATATAGGAAGAGAGTATTGTTTTTTTTATTTCTTGAATTTTATCCTTGATAGTTTCTAAATATGGCATATCTGTAAGCAATGGATTATTATGTTTCCAAAGAGGATTACCTTTTATCCATTTATTAAAACATAACATCATTTGAACAGCTGAATGATCAGATCTTAACTATTTTCTATAGTGCAGCTTTTAATAGAAGTTTGAAAGTTTTCTGGTATTAAAAAACAATCTAAACGGGCTTGTTGAAATGGCTGGCCTCTCCGCCATGAGTATGTCTTTATTGTGGGATGGTTTTCTCTAAATAGGTCTATCAAGTCCTTATTTTGTATAATTTCTAGAAGTTTGTCCTTAGCTTTTTTATTGTTTATGGCTTTGTAATCATATTACTGTAGTCTAGATCAGGATTCATGAGAAGATTAAAAGCACCGCACCATATAATGTGTTCATTATTTAATTCCTCAACTGCATTTATTACAGTTTAAAAAAACGATGGATCATCTGTGTTTGGACGATATATTGAAGCTAAAGTTAATCTATTATTATCAATTGTCATATCTAACAACGAAATAATTCTATTTGGGTCCGCCTTGATTAATGTACTTTGTAATCACTGTTATTGTTAAACAGGATTGCTACACCACTTGCATTAGATTTAAACGAACTAAAATAACAATCCTTTCCCCATCTAGTTCGTACAAATTTTTCATCTTTTCCTGGACTGAAATGTGTATCTTGCAGACAATAAATGTTACAGATTTTTTCTTTTAAATAGTGAAATAGATCTGCAAGCTTTGATATCCGGCCGATCCCCTGACAATTTAGGGACATTATCTTGATTTCACTCATGGTGAGGTATTAAAAAAAGAAAAGGAATTTTGGTAAACACCTGCCAATGTTATAGCTGTATAATTACTATGTATGTTGCCAAAATGCCATATGCCAGAGACAAAAAAATGGAATAGTGAAATAGGGAAGGGAAACAGTGCACTGGACAAAGCACCGCGTGCCAAAACATATTGCATTACAATTATGCAATGCATGTGGGCTGTATCTATACAAAAAGCTGTTAAGCATAGAGAGTTGGATATACAACCAGTACAAATATATTTTTCATCGAATAAATCTAATATCAGCAAATGTGCTGCATGTCTTTAGTTCTTGAAGAAACCAAAATACCTATCAGATTGTTATTTACATTTAAATTGAACAAAAAATAAAAATAGTAGCATGTTTATTACTTACTCCTGATTAAAAATCAATGACATACTTCAGGATTTTATAATATGTCTGTTGAATGTTCTCTCTATTCAAATGTACCAACACAGATCACAAAGACGGGCTCGAGTGAGTGGTCAACACAGTTATATTAAACCGCTTTAAGATACAAATTACAAGTACCGTCATGCACATTAATATTCGTTGCAATAAAGTAGTAACATTAGTGTATGACAAATGTGTATTCAATTGAATACCGATGTTTGGCTTTGTCAAAAGTAGCCTAAATAAAATATTTATTTTAGATGTAAACAAGAACGTAGAAATAGTGCAAGAGTCTACTGGTTCGATCTGGCTGGTTTATGAACTTGTCCGAGTTTTCATTGATAATAACAATCTGATAACGTTTGATAAAGATCGGATAGAAGAATGAAGGCCCTAATGTATTAACGAGGTAAAATGTAACAGACATCTCGCCTTCCCATCAGCTCTGCTTGCCAGTAGAGATAATCTAGCACGACAAAATTACAGAGTCAAGAGAGATGACTGACATGTAGTTATTGCAATGTAATACATGGCACCGTATCATGTTAGTCATTTAGTTTTACATAGTTGGTCATACTTTGAAGATCAACTTGAATTGTATTGAAGACATGTCATGCCAATTACTTTCTGAAAGGTCTTACGCTAGAACATTTTGCAGTTTCAGAGGAATAGAGTGATAACAAACTTTGTATTGATGAGATTTATTTTAGATACTGCAGCCATTTTGGCTTTTGCTTCCATTTAAATTTCTAGTATAATTTTACAATATTAATTTATTTGACATCACCAGACATTTTCCGGTATCGTTTCATGCAGTTCCGAAATGCAGTTTCAGGAGACTATTGTTTATGTCTTTATTTTAACATTTTCTTAATTTAAAAATGAATAACAGTATATTTGACGTTAAACATAATAATTACTGATAGACATACATTATAATTTGAATACGGTGATTAGTGCTAAAGATGATTCAATGTTTTCCGGTGGTATTGTTATAAACTTAAAAACATGCTGATGCAAAAAGCAAAGACAACCAAACAACCAACATAATCGGAAGTTCAAACAACTACTGCCACTACATAGTAACGGTAGAGTTTACGAATTCAATTTTCGCGTATACGGTCTTTGGACGTTTCTTCGTGCATTTAGCTGCAATTAAATATCAATTCCATTAGCCGGACATTGAAAAGGAGCGCAAACATTGCAATGCTTATACGATATCGTTTCTTTGGTCTTTTTATTGTCACATAAAGACTGTATTATGTGTTATCCTGACACAAATCGTTATAGGGAATGTCGATAAAGTTCATTACAGGGAGGGAAGGATTCACTACATTACGAACAATACTAGATATTGCTAATTTGACCATGTATAATCACTGATAATAGTCCTTTCATGTTTTATTTCTAATTGGCGGACTTATTGCCTATTAACGAGCCGGCAACCTCATAGAAATTTAAACATTAAGACTTTACACAATATCAAGCTCACACGCGCGTAAAAACGTATTAACTAATACATATACAATGGAGATAAACTGTTTCCAGAGACCTAGGTCCAAGTCTCATAGGCGCCAGTTAGCTGTGTAGGTTTGTTCTTTAGCGAGACAATTCCTCTTACCCTCGTCCGTCGGATGGGGACGTAAACCGGGCGGTTCGGATTGTTTTCTGAGAGCACGTTAAAAAATCATCGAAATATATTATCTAGTATAAATAGGGAATGCATTATTTCCCCAATCTCTCTCTCTTTCTCTCTCTCTCTCTCTCTCTCTCTTTCTCTAGGGGTGGCTCTAAATAGCTTAATATGTGTTGAAGAACCATTAAGCAACATTTAATTTTGTTTCTTTAAAAATGCATCATTATTGAAAAGTCTCGCCCACAAAATAATGTATTAAACTATGCATTTTCTCACATTATTTGGGACGAAATACTCCTTTTGAGATCAATGACGACCACTTGAAGGCAATATTCCGTACTATTAATCAAGTAAGGAGATCATCACAACCTATGTTAAGACACATATCCTAATCAGTTGTTATTGTAACAACTTCAACAATACTAAAAATTAGTTAATTTAACAAGGTTAAATACGATTTGCATTCCAAAAATGGAAACTGTTTCACGTTTCTGTATTCTTTAGGAACATTTTACACCCAAAAAAAATATAATTTGAAAATTCAGATTTGGAAATTTCCATAAAATTCTTGTTTTCACCCAAAAATGTTATTTCGTATTATTTTCATGGCTATTGATTCCTTAACAAACATAAATCACCACTTTCTTTAGAATAAATCTACAGATAAGCGTGCAGTGCCAAATATCCAACTAGGTCTTGAAAATTTACTCAATCACGGAAGGGCTCTAAGACCACATAAGCCAGTATTAGGTAAAGTTCCAACCATTAACACAAAGTCAAATCCCAGTTATAATCTTTGGAATGACTTCAAGACAATTATGTTGAAGATATTGACAAATTTATCCCATATTAAATTACTGAAGCTAAACACATCTATCCCTGGACAGAACAATAAAAATACTTCTTCACAAAATGGAAAAAATATTCTATAAGTCACAGTACCCAGACAACTAAGAAAATTACAAAAAATACAGATCATATGACAAGAAGGCTATAGGCGCCGGCTATTGGAGTAGGTTTCGGGTATCTGTACAGATGACTAGACCAACAATGACATCTACCACAAGAATGAAGGCCCTAAAATATGTTGGTTCTTCATTAAGAGTCTAAAAAGGAGCCCAATGGAGTGGCATCACTCCGCCAAAATGGAATCCTTAACACGAGTATTAAGGACCAGGCTAACAGACTAAAAGATCAGTTCTGATCTGCCTTCACTGAAGAACCTACTGATAACCAGCTCCCACATAAACGTGTGTATCCCTTGTGAACTACAGAAAGAGACATTACAATTTAACGGAATGGTGTCCAAAAGATCCTTGATCAACTTCAACTTCACAAGGCAGCTGGATCTGAAAATCTCAGCGCACGCTTGCTAACGGAACGTTACACAGAGGTATTCGGAATCATTCCAGTCATCTTTAACACTTCAGTCAGTCAAGGCGTTGTTCAAGATGACTGGTTTACGGATAACGTTCTCCATGTGTTCAAAAATGGTGAGGAATATTACCATAGTAACTAACGTCTCTCTGACGTACATCTGCTACAAGACACGTGAATACATTCTTGTTAGTAACATCATGCGACATCTATCAGTTATTCTGGCCGACTGTCAACCCGGTTTCAGAAGCCATCTTATTTTGTGAATCTCAGAGGCATCGGATTGTACCCTCATTGTGTCTGGCGTCTCACAGGGCCCTGTCCTTGGTCCTATCATGTATTTATTGTTTATCATTGACCTTCTGGCGGGCATCAAGACATCGGTGCGAGTACTTGCGGGCGACAGTGTATTGTAAAGAAAAATGTTGTCTTGCTATGCAGCAAGATTTAGACCATCTCGCACGGTGGGAAAAGGGTTGGAGGATGAAATTTAATATGACCAAATATCAAACAAGCGAATTACCAAGCACACACCTAATAAACATATCGTACTTGACTACATGTACGTCCTTAATGGCCACAATCTGGTTAATGTCTCCTCCACAAGTATCTAGGGGCTTATATTACGGATACTTTGGACTGGTGTCCCCATACCGATATAATATCCAGCAAGGCGAATACAGCCCTGGGTTTTCTTCGTCGTTATCTCAGTTATGCCCCCAGAGTAAATAAGTATACTGTTTACAACGCATTAGTTCGTTCACAGTTAAAAGATGTCTTCCAAATATGGACACCATTTACACAATCCAATACATACCCGTTAGAAAAAGTCCAGAGAACAGCAGTTAGATGGTCATGTAGCAGATGGAACAATGTGAGTTACGTGGGGGAAAAGCTCAGTAATCTTAACTGGCCCACATTCGAATTCTGTTGCTATTAATCGAGCCTTTCATTATTCTATGAAATTCATAATAACAAGGTTATTATAGACAAAGATAAGTTCCATCTAGAACCCACTTTACGTAGAATGAGAGCACATCATGACCTAGTGGCTATACTGATGCACTGAAATACTCATACATTCCGAGAATGATGCCACTGTGGAATGATCTCTGCCTCGCCGCCATTTCTATTGAGACTGTGGAGGGGTTCAAATCCAAATTTAAATACTAAGGCAGAGTTAAACAGTTAAATCCTGTGACCTACTCCTTGTAAATAGTGTACATGGTGTTCTTCAGAAACACCATAGTGTAGTATTAGTACATGTACAATATACAAAACTCACCTTCCGCTTCCCTTCGACGTTCTTTTTCAGGATCTGTAATAGAGAATACGTTTGATGAGTATAAACACCATTTCTATCATGTTTGAGACATGTTCCTTTTGTTTGTTAAGAACTTTTTAACTGACATATTGAACTAGTAATTGCATAACAAGACGTTGTACACGCACTTAGTAGTTCAGTCTTCCTAAACTATGTGCAACTTGTAAACGGGATTAAATGCATTCTGCATACGCAAATAAAGAAGCAACTGATGTAAACAATAAATAAGGCATTAGCAACATTGAAAAACAGATGCTTTAGAATTTTAAAAATAAAGTGCAATTTAATGAAGTTCGGAAACTGTTGCTTTAGAATAAACATGTTAATTGTTAAATTCAGATACTGATGCTTTTGAATAAAAGTATAATTAGTAAAATTAATAAAGCATATGCTTTTGAATAAAATTGTTATTAGCAAAATTCAGAAACTGATGCTTTAGAATAACACTATTAGTAGTGGCAGTGTTTCAAGTTTAATTAAAGTAATATAGGTAAACTCTTACGGTATCTACACATGTGTACTTAGTTAGTTGCTCCAGAACATATTAAATTACTTGCTTATGATAAGTTGTATAACGTAGTTTACAATACGTAGATTACAAACGGTGCTGTTTCATATCCGACATGAACTTGAATGGATAGACATTGGTAAATGCGTTTCGTGATAAACATGCACAACCGAAAGTAATGCATTGCAATTTAGGGAGAAGATATTTAAGTACGTATATATCTATAATGTATGGCGCATGACTGGCGTTATTTTTTGTAACTTACTAGTAGCTGTAAATAGGTCCACTAATTTAGTTAATATTAACTTAATTATTTTTATGTTTTTCCTTTCATGATATGTCCGAAATAAAACCAAAAGTCTAATTTGATAAGTATTTTCCGACAAATAAACGTTATGAAGGTACACTGTACCAGCGACAGATTTTTCATATTGTGTTACTCTTTTTTGAGAAATAGGGTTAAGATGATGAAAGAGGGCGTAAGAGAAAGTTGCACCACCAAATAACACCGAATCTGCTTATTTTCCCCCTTGTTTGCGTTCGTTGCTTCCAAGGTTTGCACACCCGTTTTGATATATATCATAACTGTATGTTATGTTTCTTTTTTGCCAATAATGTCTTAACAGTTTTGGAAAATACAAAATGACGTTAACGATTTATCAAATGTATCTAGTAAATCAATTATTTTCGTTTGTAATCACGTTTTAATAAAATTAACGAGAAGTTTCTACGACCACTAAACGCATCCATACTACTGAATGAAAAACAGTAGTAACCATGTACCGAACTTTTAATACATGTACATGTTAGTATTATCGGTGCATAATGTAAATTATAACACGCCTGCATTATGTTATTTGTACATGTTGATACCATTTTATCAGTGAACTTTATGAACAATGTCTTATATTTATTATAATTTTCGTTACAATACGTATTCTGTATCTAAACACAACATGACACATTATATACCTCAGTTCCAAGTTATAAACAAGAGACCTAGCTCTACTTGCCTTATTGAGTCTGTGGTTGTGGGGGGTGGGGAATTAGTTGTTGTGGCACATACATCATGACAAACTAGAGTAATAAATCCCGTTTTATAAATGCATCCACACTTGGACAAGAAAGTACATTTTGTGATGTTTTCTTACCCAATTACCCCCTAGGGTACCATTGCAGACGGAAATACGAATCATTACTGCATATGTACACTAAGAAATACACCACACATGAATATGAAATCTTAAAAGGAATGGAGAAAGTTAGCATCACAAGGCGAAATCTCCGTTATAATGAACTACTGCAAGTTCCCCAAGTTGCACCCCTGTAGAGGGGCCCCTTTATGAAAGCGATCAAAACTCATTTTATATAATTATGTTGTGCCTCAAGTCCCTAAATAACGATACCAAATGAGAACTAAAGGTAGTTTTCAGTAAAAACACATGACTCCCCCACAGTTGAAAGGGCTATAAAGCAGCCGAAAATCATTCAACTGGAACACAAAGATGCTATGTTCAACAAGCCTTGGTAATAATAATCCCTACCAAGTTTGGTTGAAATCTGGACAGGGGATCACGAGAAGTAGTCGGGACAGTTTGTGTATTGAAACTTTAAATGGCCATAACTCCGCCAAAAAGTATTAAACTGGAACACGGCGATAACATGCGCAACTTGGCTTGGTACTGATCATACCTGCAATGTTTCGTTGAAACCCGACTAAGGGTTAATGAGAACTAGTCCGGAAAATGATTGTGTACTAAAACCTTTAGAGGGCCGTTACTCCGTCAGAAATCATTCAAGCATAACAGTTATTGGGGGACACGTTACTGGGTTTTCCATTTATTGAGTAATTTTGACGGTGCATTTGTTCGTATATGTACACCGGCAACTTCAATTTTCACAAAAAGGTAAGATGTGCTTTGAGCTTACTGTAAAAAACTTAAATTTATTAACATTGGACTCGCAGGATCTATGATTTTGTAATATTTCTGGTGCTTATGATTTTGTCATCTATTATTATGTATTCGTTTCTATTTAGTCGTACAGATGTTTACGTTGTTCCTGGATGCAAATAATGTTTTCCATTTCACCATGTTTGCGCCATTTATTTTGTTTTCGTCGGAGATTTTTTTTTAAATTTTATTAACATAAGCTTTATTTCGTCTCTTTCTTTGTTTCTATTCTGATAATTCATATAGGTCGTGGATATTAATAAATAAAAACATTCGTTCCTCCCGCCGTGTGTGGTGACGTTATCGTTTCTCACGCGGTTAAGTTTTCAGGGACTTTAGGTAGACATTGATTACTATTACTCTCATATTGCGTGGTTTGTGACTGTCGGGGTCGAATTGAAATGGTTTCTAAACGTTGGTAACTTCGTTTCTTGCCTTTGTTTGTGTTTAAAGAGTTCGTTTAGCGGGGTTTGCTGCGGGCTTGGGCGTAACTTGCCTACCTGCTTCACCTGCATTCCAAAATGGACTGTCCCTTTTAATTTAGAATGGATAACTGTTTACTGGTGTATGCAGCATGTCGGGATATTCTGCACTCATTGTTCGCGGTAACTTGGTCAACAGCTGCTAAATTAGAACAATGTGGATGGGAGTATTTGCGTGTTTTGCGTCTAGGTAGGCTACATTTTAACTGAAAATGTTTAGGGCATTGTGTGTATTGCAAGCGTAATGCGTCTGGGTGCGTTTCGACTGAGGGAGTTTGGGGTGTTGTGATCAATGGACAAATGAATAATGATAAAAAATAATAATAATAGTGGGGTAATAATAATAAATATAATAATAATAATAATAATAATAATAATAATAATAATAATAACGATAATAATATAAAAAAAATAAATATATATATATAAATAAATAAAATAAAATAAATAAAAATAGACTAGATCTACACGAAAACTGTATAATTAGTTATTACAATAAGTTGGTATTACTATTTAGGATTTTATTTTCACTTGTACTCTATTTGTGCTCTGTTTATACATTGTACGTCGATTTTGTTTTCATAATCACACTGGATAATGCGTCGTGGAAAGCCAACCAGTGAACGTGGTTGATGATCCCACCTGGAAAAGTCAGCGGTTGCCTCCCAGCAGATCCTAAGGGTGTGAAGATCGTTCAGCTAGTCAGTGACGTCACAGATCGTTAGTCAGCTAGAGGAACAGATGTTAATCTGCCTCCAGAAACAGGACTCGTTTTTATACACTTTATAATGCTGTTGTCATATTTAAAGCAAAAATCACCAATCATTATCTTATTATCATACTTTCCACCAGGAGTCTGCAAATGCAAATTGCAAGTTCATTGTAGATGTTGGTGGGTAATGTATGGCTGTAGATTGTTCACAACTTTTCATTTTTGTTACAGTAACACATTGTTACTGCAAACTGTTCAAACTAGGAAATTTAAAATGGTACCAAAGTAAACAATATCCTCTTTGTAATGACAGTGGTTATACTACATTTTCAACTCAGTGAATCAATTTGCAAAAAAATGAAAACAATAATAATAATAATAATAATAATTATTGAGTCATTCGAGAGGCTGTAAATAAATATTTTAAACTGTAAATAACAGTGAGTCACATTAGAAAAATATGATTATTCGACTCAAGGCAGAGCTACATATAATTCTGTTGTCATTATGCGGATGATGTCCATATCTACTGCAAATATTATTTAAGAACTATTATGAAAACCATTTATATAAGAATGATTTGATGGACACCATCTAGTTGGTTGAGAAATGTTGATCAAGCCATAATGTTAACCTGTTGTTATCATCATCGTTCTTGTGCACTGTTTTCAGCTTCTGCTGCTATTATTTAACTCCAATGCTGTTGATGAAATCGTGTTTTATGACGCTAACCATGTAATTGGAGTGTTTAGGCAATGTTTTCTTACTGACGATAAGTATATCTCAACAGTTTGTTGATCTCAGCTAATTTTAACTTACTGCTGTTGACTGTTGCTGCTTATAAAAGTGTTTGGTCTGACAATGGAGGCAATGCATATGCATGACCCAGAGCCGTAGGTGACGTCATACTGTCTGGGCGTGCGTCTATGATAGTGCGGAAGCATTGTATTGGATATGGCATTATTTTAATTTGAATTAATATTGTTTAACAGTTTAAAATCAATTCATGCCTCCATTATACTTGCCTTTTTTCTAAATTGACTGTTTATAAAACATCCAATGCTTTTCGTCTAGCAATCAGCTTTTCATTTATTCAATTTGCGTACAATGATGTTTTCATTACAGTTGTTTATATACGGATGCAGTTGCTGTTGCTGCTTAATTACAATTAGATCTCTATCATTTCATTCAAGGTTTATTTTATTTCATTCTCTCGAGCATTTTGCCTTATATTTCAGTTTGTGTAACCATCAAGTTGACTTAAGACCGGTCAAAAGTTCCTTTGTCTGTATCGGATGCAATGTGTGGAACAGGTCATAGAGTCCTCCAGTGTTGGTATTGTATGTAAAGTTCCACTTTTTACCTGTTATACAAGATAAGGCTACACCACCCATCAGCTTTTCAAAACATGGTGCATTTCGAAAAAAATTCGTTCGGAGTATATCCCTACAGTTGTTTAATACATTCATATTTAATACATCGACAGTGCCTTATCAGTGGCGTACATATTCAAGACCTGAAAAGAAGTTACATACTTTTCATAATGCCTTATTTTAAGTTTAGTTAGTTTAGGGCTATTCCTTTTGATCGATGAGGGTTTTTTTATCCTGCAACGGCATGATGTTTAATCTATCCTGCACCAGGTAGTTTTGCCAGCGGTTCATTAAAGTTTAGTTGGATTTTCCTTTCCGCTTGTTATTCATTACATAGCACTGTGCATGGTCGCTAAATTAGAAAAACCAATTCTATCTATGCTGTGTTCTATTCAAAATAAACTTCTCTGCTGGGTTCCACACTGCAATGTGTGTGTGTAGCTCTGGCGTTTATAGTCAATAGTCATAGTCATAAACACAACAGGCGTCCAAAAGGTACATGCACAATAGAACCTGTGCAGGTTGCAAATGGTATTTTAATAACACTTCATCCAATTCAACAACCTCATCTTAGGTTGTCATACAAGAAGGTGATAAATGAGGTAAAAATCATTCCAGCAGTCAGCATCAAATCACGATGACATCACCTTTATGTATTAGTTAAATGGAGTTTACATAGTTTTGTGGCTAACCTTTTAAATGTGGGCTAATTTCGCGTATGAAATTAACTTTTTTCAGCAACTAGTCCATAGGACAAGTAACTTACACATTTTACTTGTCCCCAGTCAAATTTACTTGTCCTCGCACTTCATGTAAAAGTGATACAAAAAACAAGATCAATCATGAAAGTGATTCCCTCAGTTGCATTCCACCAATGAAAACAAGATTGTTTTTATTTGTCATTTACAATGTACTCGCTCAGTTTTGACATTTTTTCAGCCACAAGTTTAAAAAATGTAAAATTCATTTCTTGTTAAAACATTTAGTTGTCCGTAGGACAGGTCACCTGGGACAATTAACTTGTCCCCAGTTGAATCTACATGGCACAGGACAAGGGGACAACTGTTAATGTCAAACCCTGAAATTACTTGAAAATGATACATATTCTTCGTCTATTGTTGTCGGAGTGTTTGGATGGATTAGCTTACAGATAGTTATAGATCGTTATGCAAATACTTGGTATTTCTAGTGTAGCTGATAAAAGAGTTGAGCAACGGCATCAACTGAGAGTTACTACAGGGTAAGTGTGAGTTTTGGTGCACTCTAGAATCGGTTTAAACCCCCAGTGGCCTACTTTGCCACTGACCGTTCCAAGGCAGTAGCCCTATTGTCAACCCTTTTGTGATTGTGATGTCGTTTACTTTTATTATAACGTTTGCCTTCTTGTTTGTCTGTTTCTATGTTTGTTTCTGTATTTTGTGGTTGACTGTCCTCCTTGAATGCTACTTTCCCTGTCCGATCTTTTTATATTTCTTTGTAAACAGGCATGTACCGATTGATTGACTAACTGTTCATCAATTACTTAGGCCTATGATGATGATGATTGATACAAAAGTCTAAAACCGATCGTAGTTTAAAGGCAAAAATGCAGTTAAAGACCTGTTCACAATAGACATAAACTTGATTATCAAGGAGGCAAAAGTTATTACAATTGGGAAAATGTGCATATTATACACAAACAAATGTATATGAGTTGTTTGCTGATTGAAATAAAATAACAGTGGCATACGAAACAGAGGAAAGGATACATGCTTAATCAGAAATCATTCAATGTTCAAGGTCTGAAACTGAGTAACATGTACATGTTACATTTCATATTAGTTATGTTCCTGATGCTAACTTATGACAGATTCGAAACCTTTAACAGTACATTTGTGTTTGGCGGCACACATTAAAGGTTACAATCTTCCTCCAACCTTTACATACCTGATATTTTTCTGACATTTATTTATTTTGTCAATGTCTGGAAAGGGCCAGAAAGCGGCTAAACAGTTATGCTGCTAAGGCGATAATATATATTGGGGGCCATTATCTGCTACACCCAGACATTCAGGCTGATGATACATGTCTTGAACAGGATGGTGTTCATTTATCAAATGTGGGGAACAACTTGTTTCTTAACCAGTTTCCGCCTGGATTTGAATGTTTCATTAAAAGTGGGCAGTGATAAGGAAATATGTACTTTTTTGGCACCATTTTTGTTTTGGGCGTGGCATTCGGATATTTTGCTTTTGATACGCACTCTTCGCTGCTGCCAAAAAATTTTTTCTCTGTTTTTGGCTGTGCATGAGAGCCTAGACACTCCATGATGTGAGTGTATGGGGGCCCATCCATATGGCGGGCAGCGAAGGTGTGAAAGGAACGACATTTAAGTTTCAGTTTAACTTTATTCAGCTCCCGTATACCCAGAGACTGAATTGTAATCTAAACATAAATTATATACAAATTTGCTGTCCGTACAAATTGCTAAAAAAACATTTGAATTGATTGAATTCGGTGCACTGGTAATTATGCTTGAATATCAACCGTGCTTTCAACCCTTGCTTAAATGCTTATCAGAAAAGTTGCTTTCATAATGAACATTTAATTTGGTGCACATGTATTTATGTCCTTAATATTGTAAAATTCAATTTACTTTATTGCTTAATGCTTTCAATTGTAAAGGCTTGCCATAATGGTATTGTGTGCTTACCGGCAGCCCAATTGTTAAGCCCCATGATCGGGGCTTGTTTATCAGTCCATGCCACGCCCAATATTTGCCAAATCTATTAAAGTTTAAAAAAATATTTTATGTGTTGTTATTTCAGTGCTCTCCAATAATACTGACTATAACAAATGTATTTTATATTCACAGTTATTGGGGGACACATTACTGGGTTTTCCACTTATTGAGTAATTTTCACGGTGCATTTGTTCGTACATGTACACCAGCAACTTCAATTTTCACAAATAGGTAACTTAAAGGTGCTTTGAGCTTACATTTAAAAACTTAAATTCCCTCCCTCCCAGTCCACAGGATCATTTGATTTAATCGATAACACTGTCTCCCAGTTGTATACGTACAACAAGTTCATTTAACACATGTTAAATGTGTGTCAATACTTCTATTCAAAAGATAGCATTTTATCTGGCAAGATCATGTTGCTTTTTCTGAGTTATATATTTTTGGCTGATGTCTTCACCTGGATCCACTTACTTAGTCAACAATTACTGGTGTGGCATGGACATTAAGTGCACCTACATACTTGATGGAACATTTGGATCACAACTAGTTGATGTGTTTAATTGTTGTAGTGTTCAATTATCGGCGGGCAGCGAAGGTGTGAAAGGAAGGACATATAAGTTTCAGTTTAACTTTATTCAGCTCCTGTATACCCAGAGACTGATTTGTAATCTAAACATAAATTATATACAAATTTGCTGTCCGTACGAATTGCTAAAAACATTTGAATTGATTGAATTCGGTGCACTTGTAATTATGCTTGAATATCAACCGTGCTTTCAACACTTGCTTAAATGCTTATCAGAAAAGTTGCTTTCATAATGAACATTTAATTTGGTGCACATGTATTTATGTCCTTAATATTGTAATATTCAATTTGCTTTATTGCTTAATGCTGTCTACTGTAAGGGCTTGCCCTAATGGTATTTTGTGCTTACCGGCAGCCCAATTGTAAAGCCCCATGATTGGGGCTTGTTTATCAAACCATGCCACGCCCAATATTTGCCAAACCTATTAAAGTTTAAAAAATAGTGTATGTGTTGTTATTATAGTGCTCTCCAATAACACGGCAATGATATGCATAACTACGTCTGGTACTCATCATCCCTAAGCAGTTTCGTTGAAATCCGGCCTGGCGTTCAGAAGAGACTAATCTGGACAATGTTTGTGTATTAAAACATTTAAAGGGCCATAACTCCGCAAAACATCATTCAACAGGAACAAGGCGTCGCTATGTACAGCTATGCACAGACTGGATAAAGTTTGTGTATAATGAGTCATAACTCTGTCACTAATCATTAAACAGGAACACGGCGATTATATGCACAACTAGGCTTGTTATAGATAAATAGTTGGCAAGTTTCGTTGAAATCCGCCAGGGGTTCAGGAAAACTAGTCCGGAAAAAAAATGTGCATTAAAAGCTGAAAAGGGCCTTAACTCCGCCGAAAATCTTGCAACCAGAACCCAGGGATGATATGCACAACTAGTTTTGGTACTGAACATCCATTCAAAGTTTTCTGTGACATCCGGCCAGGGGTTCAGGTGAATTAGTCTGGACAGAGTTTGTGCACTAAAACCGTTAAAGGACCATAATCCGCCAAAATCATTCAACCGGAACACGTTGACGATATGCACAACATATCATCCCTGCACATGTTAATTTGAAATCCGGTCAAATGAAGGCCCTATCGTCTTAACGAGGAAAACTACAGCATTCTAAACAATATCAAGGGACCTAACTATGGTGTCACTAATCCGATTTGGCTGGCTTTCGAATTTTCAAAGCTTTTCGAAGCTTTTCAAAGCCTTTATTGATACTAAAAATCTAGTAAAGTTTGGTAAAAATCGGATAAAAAATGAAGGCCCTATCCTCTTAACGAGGCACATTACAGAATTTGTAACTAAATCAAGGGCCATTACTCCGGTGTAACTAATACGATCTAGCAGGTTTTAAAACTTGCCTGAACTTTTATTGATATTAACAATCTGTGCAAGTTTGGTAATCATCAAATAATAAATGAAGGTGCTAGAGTGGTCACAAAGCAGACGATGGCATTTTTCAGCAAAGCAATGCCCATAACTATAGTGTTACACGTTTGATCTGGCTGGTTTTCGAACTTTCCCGAGCCTTTATATACATTAACAATCAGTTCAAGTTTGGTAAAGATCCACTAATAAATTAAGGTGCTAGAGTGGTCACAAGGCAGAAAACGGCCTTTTTTAACAAAACAAAGGCAATAACGCTAGTGTTAATGATTCGATCTAGCATGATCAAATAATGCATGAAGGTTCTACACTGGGCACAATACAGAACATGGCATTTTTAGCAAATCGAGGGCCATAACTCGGTTGAAAATTAATCTGATAGGGCTGGTTTTCAAACTTTTCCGAGATTTCAATGATATTACCAATCTGATCAAGGTTGGTAAATATCAAAACATAAATGAACTTGTAATAGTGTTCACAAGGCAAAAAACGCCGTTTTTCGGAAAGACAGACACCTCCCTTAGTTGGGTTTCAGTAGGTACAATCATAGAGTCCCAAGAGGTAGTCTAGTCATCGCACAAGTGAAAAGCGAAGCGTAATGACTGACTGTAGAGGGGTCAATCACTAAACATGCAGTGCGCTGTAAAACCAAAGGGTTATATCCTTTTCTGACGAACTTCCTGATTAACCCGTCAGACCCCTTTAACTTTCGAAGTTTATAGTCCACATCTCCATAAAATGAGGGTTGTGATATGCCTAGTCGCAGAAGTGTTTTAAGGTTGGTGTTGTACTTTTCCAGCAGGCCCTCGTTGCGGCGGTAGAATTTATAGAAAGATATACGTAGTTTTTGATAACAAAAAACATGATGAAGAAGTTTACTTGTAATAACTTGATTTCGATCATTGAAGTCTATAACATCATTACACGCTCTAGCAAATCGAATGAGCTGGGAGAAAAACACCCCGTATGAGGAAGGTTCTTTTCAAGTTTCACAAAAACAGGATGGTTTGCAAATTGTAAATGAAGTTTGAAACAGTTATATGCACCGGTACAAAGCTATAAGGAACTTCAACGCAACTTTAAACTAAATTTTGACAAATACAGCTTATTGGGATATACAAACAGACATAACAAGCTTTTGAAATGTTGCTAGCAAAAGATGTAATTCTACCGACTTTAAATTAATTTTGAGTATAATTAATATAGCAACGCAATATCGCTTTTACTTAATATCTCAATTTCCAGGAATCGTACAATTATAGTTAAGTCTTCATTTCTATGAAATCTGACATAATCTTAATTTCATATTTAATTTGGAAATTTACAAATTAACTTCTGTTCTACTCATAAATAAAAAGAATTTTTAACCTCCTTTAGGAATATTCCCCCCAATGTACAAATTAAATATGCAGTATAATAAACTACCGATTTGTATAAGATAAACACATAAGTTGATTTGATATGGGAAAAACTTCAGCCGTAAGTCGCTTTGTAAAGTCCATTGAGGTCGAACCAAAAATAGTATACGTGTTTAAGTCCTTCATCGTACTTTATTGCCTTTAATACACATGCCAGATGTACTGAACATTGTTTGAAACGTTCATTTGCTATCATATCAAACATTTTATGGAAAAACGGACAGACAAATGAAGATTAAACCTATATATACGGGTAGGGTACAAACGGACGTACACAATACACTTCATATGAGTCGACCATTCTTTTTATCGTAGAACTTTTAAGCAAAATATGTCATATAGTGGCTTTTTTACAAAATATAACATAGAGAAAACGAAACTAATAATTGAATAACATATTTATATGTATCCGCTTACTGTGTAGAGACTTACCATTTATCATCATTTATGTTACCCTTGACAATAGTACTATGAATACCATTGAAAGTAGATATAAAATTCGAACAATAACGGAAGTAAACTAAATAAATATGTCTTACGCCTTCTAGATTTAAACTATTAAATAAGGTAGTTTCTGAGAGTATTAAATACTGGGCAGTTTTCATTTGCTCGTAATATTTATTTGACCAGTGGACATTGTATTAACAATACCAATTGTACCAACATATATTGAAAATAAATTTCAGTCTGTTCCTAATTCCCTCTTTATTTATAAATCAAATCCGTATTCGCCATCAATCATAGTTGAAAATGTTATGTTGCCTATTAAATTAAAAATACAATAAAGTATACATAATTAACTTTAGGTATGGACCATGCATTATTTTGTTCGTTAATAGTGATTGGCTGATTGAAATAAAAGGGAGTAACTGACTCTGTGTCACAACTTATGATTGGCCAACATATAAGGCGCTGATAATTGGACTGTGACTGTTATGGTCAGTAATGGACACTCCGTTGACCGTGACACTCGTAAATAACATAATACATGTACTTTTATTAAAATAAGTTGAGAAGCGCTTCATACTTAATGAAACTATTCTCTAATTTACGTTACACCACATTCATTACCAAAAAATACTTATTTTTAGTGCAAATATGTGACTGTAAAAACTGGTGTTCGTCTGTAGGGGTTTCTATATATCAAAATATTAATTAGACTGTGTATAATATGCATTATGTATACCAGCTGAATTTTATGTGTAACACAATAAAAAGAAATCAAACATGGCGTCCAAGATGGTCCCGTTTTGTCACAAGATCTGTAGGTCGGCCCAGCAGCTATTTCTCTATAACTATACTGTATATAGCTCTAGATGCCATGTTCGAGGCCCGAACTCAGGTAGCCTTCCCCCTGATAGAGTCTAGCGACCGAAAGCCACGCGTAGCAGGGACCTTTGCCGAGGCTGGCCACCGTTCCCGTTGAGTCACAAAACCTGTTGGTCGGCCCAGCGGCCGTCGGCTGTGGGTCGCTCAAGGCTATTTCTCTCTATATAACTATACTGTATATATTTTTCGCCCCAAAATTAAGGCATTTCCAAACATCATGCGGTTTGAAATTTGTTTCTGTTTAATCACTGAACCTTACCCTGCCCAAAAAGGTTACAATATTTCTTTTTTCTATTGTATTAGATATATTTCTAAGTTTTAGTTAAATACCCCAAAATGTATTACAGAAATCAGCGATTTTATTCAATTGTTTAACATGTGTACCCATAATCACAATAGTTAAGTATCGGATCCATAAATTATATGGTGGGACACGTAGAGATGCGTTCCGCGAAGGAGTCCATCAATTCAAATTGGTCCTAATATATTCCATTCTTTTTCTAAAAAATAATTCCAGATTTCGGCGATTTTCGTCTCAAAACGCACCGATTTCACCCAAAACTCACTAAAGCCCCAATGCTCAGATGGCACACATGTCTCATTTTGAAACTTACTGTATGTTCTTTCAGAAAATCATACACTACAAAATCCCCCCTGGGGGGAGGGTTTCTCCTACTAGCTCACAGCCAAATATGCACAAATACCTCTCCATGAGTACGTCCGTGGACGCAGTGTTGTCCGATCAATACATTTTGAGATATTGCGATGAAACTTGAAGGGTAGGTAGCTTATATGAACTGGAAGCTTGGGATTGCATTTAGGGTCAAAAATAGAAAAACGGTGTCCGCGCGTTCCTGTGTTAGGAATGAGATATTGCGATGAAACTTGCAGGGTAGGTAGCTGATATTGAAAGGAAGCTTGAGATTGCATTTGGGGTCACTGGGATCAAGGTCAAGCTCACTGTTACTAAACATTGAAAAATGGTGTCCGCTTAATAACTTTTGTCAAGAATAAGGTATTGCGATGGAACTTGCAGAGTATGTAGCTGATATGGAAAGGAAGCTTGGGATTGCCGTTGGGGTTTCTGGGGTTAAAGTCAAGTTCACTGTTACTAAAAATAGATAAAAACGGTGTCCGCTCAATAACTTTTGTTAGGAATGAGTTATTGCGATGAAACTTGCAGGATATGTTACTTATATAAAAAGGAAGCTCGGCACTTGGGTCACTGACGTCAAGGTCACTGTTACTAAACATAGAAACATAGTGTCCGCTCAATAACTTTTGTTAGGAATGAGGTATTGCGGTTAAACTTGCAGGGTAGGTAGCTTATATGGAGATGGCATTGGGGTGGCATTTTGAATCACTGCGGTCAAGGTCAAGAACGTTCTTCCCATATAGTAAAAGCCTTGAGCTGAGGGTATTTGTTAGCCTTTGGCTTACATTTCTAGTTCATATTTAAAGTTGTTCTTTTTACTTTTCCTGTTCGATTTTTATATCTATATTTTAGTATTGTTGTTTTGGGTCAAATTAATAATTTTTAGAAATTATCACAAATCTCGGACTCTTTTTAATTAACAAACATAGCATATCAACATTTTTTTCTTTCACCTAATGCTGAAGACCTGACAATGTCCAGTTTAATGCAACATTGCTTTTAATTACATATTCTGTTTAACCGTTTGAAAATGGAATGTAGTCAGTTTCACTGGTAAGCATATGGTAAGCATATGGAGAAATATTCTTGCGGCCCTTAACTTATTTTGAGGAGTACAGTTTGTACAGCGGTCTGGTTATTACCCTAAAGCTTTTTCTAGGTCGATTCTATATTGAGTAGAGACACAAAAATGGTTCGTTTAAATGCATATAATATGTGTACATTATATATGAATAATTCTTCATTGTGAGCTATGTTGGTAATTCAGGTGTAAAAATCGTTCCTTAAATTGATATTAAACAGCGTTAAAATAGACACGATCTTATGCTGCAATTCGCAATGATAACTTTTAATCCATGTCTATGTGTAATACGTAATCCAAATGGTTAATCAGAAAGTATTGAAATAACGCATACGCCTGAAATATATTTATGTTATGAAAAGCGTAAAACCTCACATTTCCCTTATCAAGAATTCTTTGAAGTGTTTGTGTTGTTTGTACAATATATGTTTATATTAGACAATTTTAATAATATTGATGCCGCATTATAGAGCCGTGTTCACATTTTCAAAAATACACATTTCTTAAGAAAAACATCTCTTTTTTTAATTGGGACACCACAACACCTTATAGAGCCGTGTTCACATTTTCAAAAATACACTTTTCTTAGGAAAAACATATTTTTTGAAAATGTGGACACACTGCCTTATAGAGCGGTGTCCACATTTTCAAAAATATACATTTCTTAAGAAAAATATCTCTTTTTTTAATTGGGACACCACAACACATTATAGAGCCGTGTTCACATTTTCAAAAATACACTTTTCTTAGGAAAAACATATTTTTTGAAAATGTGGACACAATGCCTTATAGAGCGGTGTCCACATTTTCAAAAATACACATTTCTTAAGAAAAATATCTCTTTTTGTAATTGGGACACCACAACACCTTATAGAGCCGTGTTCACATTTTCAAAAATACACTTTTCTTAGGAAAAACTTTTTTTTTTAAAATGTGGACACACTGCCTTATAGAGCGGTGTCAACATTTTAAAAAATAAACTTCATGAAAAGTTTCTATTTGTGTTATACCAATGTTTGAATGTTTTTATCCTTTGAAAAGCATGAAAAAACAAAACACTTGTGTGCAAAATCGAGTTACTCAAATTGAGACAGGGCCATAATTTTGTCATCACATCATAAACTTATGATGTCATTACTATTAATTATAATAAAGCTAATAAGCTAATTGGTAATAAGTTTAATAAGTTTGCTCTTTTGGGTACAAAATAAGTCCATCTCAGATCTTGTACAATAATTTCAACGCAAAACAAGTCCAACTCAAGTTAGACCTGTTTTGCCTCTATGAAATGTTATGTTTTGAGATAAACTTATTTGTTATTTAATAATAAAATCAATAATAAATTGAAAATGATCAATTTTTTTTTTACGTAATATGTATTATTTTAATCTTTTATATTTCAAAAATGCAAAAAAGTGATTTTTTGAAATAAAGTGAGTTAGACCAGTCTTGCGCCAAGCCCTCGAGATATACTTTGAATTGCGCATGCGTAGACAGGCAGTTGTTTTTGGTGGAGACATATTTTAGTTATAATATAAAATAGAGAGCGATAAGTATGTCTATATAATATCACATTTTTTTAGTTCTCGTTGTCCGGCTTAAATGTGTATGATAGGTTGTATGTTGTTGTTTTAATTTTTCTTACAGCAAATAGAAAATGTATTGGTTATATACCTGGCATTGTGTGTGAATTACTACGCGTATTACATATTTATGATTCTTGATACAATATCAAGCATTTTTTTTAAAATTTCTTCTGAACCTAACAACAGCACCTTAAATTAAAAGGAGCACCGCCTAACGGGAAATATACGTCCGTCGTTCGTAAGGTTAAGCTCCAGTTTAATCGGTTTTCAAAAAGAAATAAAACAATAAAATAAAAATCTGAGAATTATGACCCTTTATAAGATGTATTCAGTGGATCATGTTGAAAATGTGCGAAATTGCGTTGATTTTGACAGTTATTAGTTACAATCACTTGTAAAAGACAAGATTAACTTTCAAGTAAAACCTTTATTTTTCAAAGGGGAACTTTAAAAACATGAAATATAACTGTATGAGCCTTTATCAGATGTATGTATTGGATAATGATGTAGATGTTTACAAAATGTCGTTCTTGTATACCTTATAGTTTGAAAGTTATTAACCACAATCTGTTTTCATGTAACAGTTAGCGGACAGACGGACGGAGAACGTCATGACGTATTACGTCCCTACAGGCGTATACAATGAATACCAGTATACATTGGCGTATAAAGTCCACAATTTCTGATCAAAAATAACAAACCATGTTGTAGTAAATAAGACAATTTCCCTATTGTGATACTGGACAGTCTATTATTTGTATAGTATACATGTGTAGTTGAAAACGTGCATAGTACATATGTGTGTTGTACTGCGGAAAGAACGGTTTTCGCTTTAAAACGTAACATATGTACAGATATAGAACCGTTTTATTACCGAGTTTTACCGTTAAACTCGCGTTTCAAACTAGTTTGGCGTTCGTTCGTTTAAAACGCAAAACGCAAAACGTTAAAACGGGTTTTCGCAATCTTAAAGTGCGCTTGCGCACCGTTTCAAA
Source organism: Cyrtodaria siliqua (assembly GCA_037043455.1). Classification (NCBI taxonomy): domain Eukaryota; kingdom Metazoa; phylum Mollusca; class Bivalvia; order Adapedonta; family Hiatellidae; genus Cyrtodaria; species Cyrtodaria siliqua. The sequence continues at coordinate 117,993 of JAWPHD010004111.1, forward strand.
CCCGTTTTTTTCCGTTCGTTTGCAAACGCAAGTTTCAGCGTTTCCAAACGCATTAAGTGAGCATGCGCAGAGTTTGGAAACTCGTTTGTTGCCGTTTCCAAACGCATGAAGTGAGCATGCGCAGAGTTTGAAAACCCGTTTGTTGCCGTTTCCAAACGCATGAAGTGAGCATGCGCATAGTTTGAAAACCCGTTTGTTGCCGTTTCCAAACTCGCAAAGTACGCATGCGCAGAGTTTGCGAAACAGACACCTCGCTAAATCAAAATAGTTGATGTTTTAAATCCTCAGTGGCAAGCAAAATACTGTCATTTTAATATTATGTGTTTTGATTTTCGTTTATACTAAAGTTGTTTAAACTGTTGTATTCATTTCCGTTTTGTTTTCACTTCCGCTTGGATAATGCCAGCTCGATTACCAGTGACATCAAAGAGCACCGTATTTTATTTACACAAGAAAGGATTTTCAAGTGCAAGCATTTCGAAACATCTGTGGACACAAAGTGGAATTAGATTTTCTTCTCGCGGTGTAAGATTTTTGATCAAACGTGGAGAGTCGGCAAGAAAACCCCGTGAACGCTCTCTTTTTGGAACATTTAACAAACGAAGAAAACTTCTTCCTATTCATTTCAAGTTCATTGATTTGTGGATGATAGAAAATAACAACCTGTCCTCGAATGAGATAACAGCTAAACTAGAAACGGAATTCAGTGTTAAAGTTTCAAGCAGGTGTGCGTTAAACTATAGAACATTATTGGGCTGGTCTGGAAAACACAAGAAGTACTGCCAGCTTATCAACAATAAAAATACCAGTGTACGATTTAATTTTGCTGTGCAAATGTTAGCTACCAGAGAAACATTTTCAAATGTAATTTTCACGGATGAGACCACTGTTGAGATGAGCTCTACCGGTCGCTTCTCATTTTACAAGATAGGGCAGAGCATGGCCCGTGTACCAAGGAAAGCACCCAAGCCAAAACATTCATACAAGGTATGCACTATGCAAGTGTGTTTATTTTCGTCCTATCTTTATCTATTGATACTGCAACACCCCTTTCCAATATTATATGCAGATTTCCTGGGTAGAACTAATACTAAGCAATGTGGATTAATTATCTTGCTCTTGAGAAAGGATAAATAACATAGCCATGGCGAGGATCGAACCCAAAACCTTTCAATCTGAATTTCGGCATTTTACCACTAAACCACGTACAATATGAAAAATATACTATGAACCAAAGGAATCATAGCTCTATGGGTGCATGTAGGTACAGAATTAATATAAGAACATAGGGCTAGGAGCAATGATTCTCACATCCGTAGTAGAATGCAGGGGTTAACATGTTTATAATTAAATGAAAATGCTTATCATTCATGTGTTACCTAGAGGGCTGGCGTGGCGCAGTCGTTAGCGCGGCAGATTTGTAACCGGAGGCCCCGGGTTCAATCCTCCATGAGTTCCATCGGTGTTTTCTTGGGCAAAACACTTTCCCTTAGCCTCGTCCGTTGGATGGGGACGTAAACCGGGCGGTCCCGTGTATCTGTCTATCCTCCGAGCACGTTAAAGAACCATAGGAATCTATTCGATAATAAGAGAAGGGCACGGTTCCCGGATTACTATGTATCCTTCCCCTATCTCTGGGGCGGCTCCAAATAACCTATACTGTGTTGATGAGCCGTTAAACAACATTCATGTGTTACCTCATGGAATTCTAACGCTCCTCTTGACCCAATGTAATTGTGTAAAACTGAAAATTAAAAACTTAAATTGCTTCAATTTTCACTTAACATTCTGGGCTTTTCCTAGGAGTGCCGTGTGAACACTCTAGCACCTTCATTCATTTTTTGATCTTTACCAAACTTGCTCAGATTGTTAATAGCAATGAAATCTTGGACAAGCTTGAAAAACAGCCAGATCGGACCATTTACAACAAAGTTATGGCACTGGCTATAATTTGGCCTCTTTAACAGGATACGGCCTTCATATTTCAGCGGATCTTTTACAAACTTTACCAGATTGTTGATATTTAATAATGAAAGCTCGGACGAGTTCAAAAAATAATCTCACCGATTCGGACCTGTAACATCGGAGTTACGGCCCTTGATTTAGTTCAAAACTCTGTTGTTTGCCTCGTTAAGACGATCATGACGATAGAGCCTTCATTTTTCATCCGATCTTACCAACCTGTACCATATAGTTAATATCAATGAAAGCTCGGACAAGTTTGAAAACCATCAAAATCGGATTGGAGTAACACCGGAGTTACAGCCATTGATTTAGTTAAAAATGCTATATTTTTTGTTTCGTTAAGATGATAGGTTCTTCATTTGGCCAGATTTTGATGCAACTTTACAGAAATGATCTGACAGTACCAAATCTATTTAAGCATGACATCTCCGTATTTCATTTGAATTATTTTTGGAATTTTGATGCAACATTACAGGAATGATCTGACAGTACCAAATCTATTTAAGCATGACATCTCCGTATTTCATTTGAATTTTTTTTGGAGGAGTTATGGCCCTTTAAAGGTTTAATACACAAATATTGTCTGGACTAATTCTCCTGAACCCCTGGCTGGATTTGAGTGGAACTTTGCCGGGTTAATGAGTACCAGGCTTAGTCTTGCATGTCATCGCCGTGTTCCGGTGAATGATTTTTTGTCGAGTTATAGCCCTTTGAATGTTTTGATACACAAACTTTATCTAGACTAGTCTCTTTTTAAATTTAACTCCCGGCCGAATTTCATTGAATTTCGGTGGGGATAATGAATACCAATAAATACTGATAAACATGATAAAGGTGATCCTTTGCGAGCAGCAAACACAAATAAGAGAATAAAGCAGCAGACTCGGTTTTATTGAGTCTGTTCATGAGAAGTAAGGAAAGAAGCAACACCTCTCACAAGTCTAGTTGCGCATATCATCGCCTGGTTCTGGTTGAATGATTTTTGGTAGAGTTATGGCTCTTTAAAAGTTTGAATACACTAACTTTGTATCTAGGCTAGTTCTCCTGAACACCTGAGGCCACCATTAAAAAATTGTTTGTTTGCAGTTTCCGACCCATGGCTTTTAGGGGTGGGTCGGTAGGTAGGGATATATATATTTTTTTTAAAACATTTTTATTATTAACGTATGCTCATCGACGGCATGCAAATATCGTGTGCTTCACTAGTATTATCCATAGAGTTTTTTTTTAAAAGGGTTTAGTTAAATATTAACAGAACATGCAAGAAAAATGAAAAAAAAATTGTTTGGGTCGGCGGATTTGCCGTGGGTCGGTCGCAAACTGCAAACAAACAATATTTTAATTTAGGCCTTACTGGATTTCGACGAAAGTTGGCAGTGATGGGCAGTACCAAGGCTTGAAGCCTAGTTGCACATCATTATCATCACTGATGTGTTGAATGCTTTTTGACACAGTTATTGCCCCTTATACACAAACATTGTCCGGAACAGTTTTCCTTAACCTCTAGCTGGATTTCAGTGAAACTTGGCAGGAATGATCAGTACCAAGCCTAGTTGTCAATGGCGTGTTCCTCACAACAGACTCCATGTAGCCAGTAGACGGTCTGACCGATACAGGCCCTCTTAAACTTATTATTTCCCTTTGAAAAAGATTTAACATCATGGAACTAAAGTGGAACATAACCTTGCCTTTTACAAATGATTGTGGCTAATAACTAGATCAAGTATTAGATGTACAACATTGTTCATTCCAGGATGACATTGAGCCCAACAGAGTAACAAAAATGGGATAATTCTGTAAAAAAGGGGGTCATACCAATAAAATTAATAAAATGTGGTTTAAATTTATTTTCTCAATCTGTCTTATGCCTGGCCCAACATTACTGCTTCTTAGTTTTATAACGCTTTCTGGTATTATCAGGCATGAGAACTGGTATTTGGGGAAAAAAGGGTAACCTTCACATCCTGAACTTACATGATTTAGGTGTCTGAAAAAATTATTTTAAGTTAAAAACTGTTTAATTGGAGCATCCCTTGAAAAATGTATTGCTCTGATTATGTTCAAAACAGAACTCACAAAACGTGTAAGTGTTTTTATCTCAGGCATAGGAGAGCCAGCTCAACTTCGATTTTTTTTTTGAAACACTCATCGTACCGTTTTACTTAATATTTCATTTTCAGTTCCGACTTTCTGATTTGTTTCAATCATAGATCTATTGGCAATGTTCTATCTTTCCATTTCGTTTGATATATCATTAGCCAATTGGGGTTTCTGAGGACGTTGATTCGCATGTGGGCATATTTTGGTCTTTTTTTTTTTAATTATTATTTACATAATGAGATGTGTAGATTGTTGCAGAACATTCTTTAATCTAGAATGTTCCATGTTGGTATGTATTATAAAGCTGACCTTAGTAAAACTTTTAGTGGTTTCAGTATTAATATTCAAAGTGGTGTGTCCGATTCATTATTTTGAGAATTTACAAAATATTGGGTACTGTGAATTAAAAAGTATTGTGAGAGGATAAAATTATATTGAACTCATCTAGTGACCTTGGATTATTGGATTATTTGGACTAGTGCTGGGTATCAGACCAAAAAGGTATCGCAATATATTGCGATACAAGAGACTGTATCGTGATAGGTATCATAATATATTGTCTTGTACGATTGCGTTGATAATTTCAATCGACTTTGCCGATTTCCTGGTGTACTTTGATGCAGATGACATAACATGATGCACATGGCTGTTCTGAGGCTTTCCGTTCTGTATTCTACGTCAAGTAATGTCTTCGAAACTGAGTTACCAAATGTGTTGTGCTGCCGGAGCACTTGACCGTAACCTTGCATATTTTACAAAATGCAGCACTGCCTAGATCTAGACTACCGTACTATTGAGCGCCCTCTTTAAGTGATCCCAAACACACGACTTTGCTCTTTTGTTTTTAACATTTCTCAATCACTTGAGTTGGCCATGCTCGTCTGAGTGCATGGTACCCAGCATTTTATATGTGCACATTAGGATAATTGAATTGAATTGGGGTTTTAAGGCGCACCAACACATGAAAAGGTTATATGGCGCCTAAAAGGCATGAACATGCCAGGCTCATCTTCCATGTACATCGAGATAAAATATGGATAACCACACAATCATATCATTTTATTTGGACTTAATCGTCACATGACTAATTAAATGAAACATCGCTTACTTGTGACATATTTGATGTATTAATGTTAGGCCAAATAAAATTATACCTGAGTTTACTGTAACCCGACCGACCCGCTGAAAACCTCCCCCCCCCCCCCCCCCACCCCCCGACTCCTTTTTTTTTTATTGAAATAAAAAAAATGAAAAAAAATAAATATATATTTTCACGCGATCAAGGCCGACTCATGTGCTCATTGTCCTGCTGTTGGAACTGACCCACTTCCGGACTTGCGAAAAATAAAATTAAACGGTTTTACCCCTTTGCAATAATTGCAAGTGATTGGGAAAAGAGCCAGTTGTTGCCATGCCTTTTGGGAAACAATAACACATACACAATTTCATTTGTTATCTATTGTAGTTTTTAAAATACCACATTTTCCCATTCATCAAAGCTCATCGCCACCTTAAATTAACTTCGCCAAAAAATAAAATAAAAAAATAAAATAAAATGCCTACCTACCTACCCGATTTTTTTCAGCAATGTTACAGTAAACACAGGTATAATTTTATTTGGCCTTAGTAACTTAGTACTTTAACCCTTAACCTGCTAAGCACGACTATAATAGCCTTTGCGTTCATTGTAAACGCAGATCAGGCTGAGTAACTCGCAGGCAAACACCCCTTTGTTACATAAATGGAATGGTCTTAAGGCCTAAAACAAAATGGGTTGTTTCCGCTAACCCGACCAACCCTATTTTTAGCAGCCAACCCTACATTTTTTAATAATTTAAAAAAAATTGACCAGTATTTAAACAATGACAATGTACTCGAGTTGTGGTCCGACTAACGTTTTGTAGGCCACAGACTTAAGTGGCTCTGAGTGTACTTTGTTGTTTCTGCGAATGAATCATAATGTTTGATTTGCTTTATTGGTGATTCTGTCAATCAAATGTTGCTGCATGAATGATGATTTGGTAATCATAATATGCCGAAGTCGGCATTAGTGCACCAGAAATCACACACCATAATCCATTTTATAATATTATAAACGGGTTTTTCGCATAGAAACGTTTGCAAACGATTTTCGTCGATTCTGATTGGCTAAACGTCAGAAAACGGGTTTAACGCGTTTGTTCGGCGAAGAGTTTATAGTTCGTTTGTCTTCAGTTTGAAACTAGTTTGCGCTCGGAAATAAAACGGTTCTATATCTGTATGTACGTATGTATATACATGCGCAATGACAAAAATAAAGTGTTTGAACATAGTCTATACATATTGCCGAATATTACGTTTGATTAGTTCTCATTTTTTCCATAAAAAACATATAACTTCCTAAGCGGGATACAAAGGAAATATGAAACATTGCAATATTATTTCCTATAAATAAAAACCGTCATCACCGCTTGATTTAAAAATAATGTATTATCATCTGTTAGTTGCAAAATAATTTGAATCGTTCTAGGACGTAGCGTGTTTGTTTCTAAACCTTCGAACAATGACTATTTGTGTTTAATATAATTATAGAGTCATCAACTTATTGATTTAAGCCTGACGAGCTGTATACCTTTACTTTTAACCAGCTTGGTCTTCTCGAGATTCCGTTGCAGCTCTATTTGCCAAATATAAGTATTAGTTTGTTCCAGTTTGTTCCAGCATATTCGTCAGACATTTCTAGTAAATGTTTGACGTTCTATATAAAATACATATTTTATATATTATTAAAAGTGATCAAGTTTTAGTATTTCATGTACAGCAGACATTTAAGTTGTAATACTCAGTGTTTGCATTTTCTTTAATTTTTTTAGACAAGATGCTGCCATTTTCACAAATCACAAGGTATACAACTGTAATGGATCCAAGTATCGAACAATAAATTGAATGGATTATTTTGAACTACATCTGCAGTTCTTGTTCTCAACACTAATTGACACTCAAGCTTTTCACAAGGATCTGTGCATGCTGGTTTCCCCCCCACATGCATTTAGCCCTGTCATCCATGCCATTGAGAGTGATGTGAAAAGTAGTTTTGCTTATTTCATACTCAAAAACAAAAACACTCATCATTCCATTTGAGACGTTGAAGTACATAGTTTTATTGAACTGACTGTTACGTGTACATATAACGGAGAATACATGTTGATGCTGAACAATGTTCAAAACCTGTAAAACAACTTTAAAAAAAAACAGCATAGGGTTGAAAATTGATTTATTAACATATTAATTATTGACCTTAAAGGGTCACACAGCAATCTTGGTTTGTTTAAAAGCTAACAACTTGCACCGTCCCATTAGTTTTTCTACATAAGTCGCATTTTTGCAATCATTAATATTAATTACTAGAATAGTGCAAAACTAATAGTTATTATTATATTACTAAACTGTTGATAACATTGCACCAATAAATTATAAATTTCACTCACTGCCATTACTAGTATGTAGTATATATTTGACATGCCTATTAAACAAATGATCGCTTTTTCAGTTGAATGACTTATGAATTCATTAAATCTGAGTATATCCAACATTTAAACTACACTTGACCTCCCTATAATATATATCTGTGCCACCGGAAAGGATAAACACTTAGGGATCACTTTAAGCTCTGTCAGCTCTCCTGTAAGATCCTCTATTACCTATGTTTATGACAATAAACACACATCTTCGTCTTACTCTATGAAAATGTGTATAACGTTTTTCCTTAGCAATGCTATTCACATGTCCAATAACTATGAATTTTATTTTGGCAAAGTTGTGGTTAGAGCATAATATTATGTACATTGAATATGAAAATGAAACGCATTACGTATTTGAATAGACGCCTATAGTCTTCTTCCAAACGGCCTCCAATCCATTTAAAATGGTTCTGTTTCATAAATCAGGAATGACAAATGTCCTTGCTGACAAAAGCACATGGAAGACTTGTGTGTTATAATACATGTTGCTGTTTTTCATGCTTTTCTCATTTTGGCGACCATCTTAACATTTTAAGTACGTTAGAACATTAAAAAATAGAAAAGGCTGCACAGTAGCCGATTTATAAGTTTGAAGTAAATATATAATGTTAATAGCTCTTATGTATCCCATGGTGAGACAACATACAAGCTAGACCAAGAGATTATATACGTTTTAATTGAATTGAATGTTGTTTAACGGCTCATCAACACAGTATAGTTTATTTAGAGCCGCCCCAGAGAGAGGGAAGGATACATAGGAATCCGGGAACCTGCCCTACTCCTATTATCGAATAGATTCCTATGGTTCTTTAACGTGCTCGGAGGATAAACCGATACACGGGTCGCCCGGTTTACGTCCCCATACGACGGACGAGGCTAAGGGAAAATGTCTTGATCATCACTAACCCGGCCGAATCCGATTTTTATTGTAAAAAAAAAATCTACAAAAGGATACTAAGTTTAGGGTTATTACCCTCGCGAGTCTATTTACCCTATAGACTATACATGCAGGGTTCTGCCCATCCCTTACTGATCGGTACTCATAGAGTTTCATAAAAGATGGTAGGTGTCATTGGCTAACTCTGCGTAAGCAAGGTACGACCGACCCTACGCCTAACTCGGAAATCGAAAATGTAAAATGTCCAAAAATGCAATAACAATGGAGGAGGAATTGGGGGGTGTAGTGTGTGTATGGTGGTGGTGGTGGTGGTGGTGGTGGTGGTGGTTGTGGGGAGGGGCGGTACAGGTGGGGGGGGGCGGGTAGTGTGTGTGGTGGTGGTGGGGGAGGGGCGGTGCAGCAGGGTACACATACAGGTAAGTGGTCGATTGCCAATCATGTGTTTTTGGTATCTCAGAGGTAAATGCGTTGGCACGGTTTAATACACGGATTGTTTCAAAGATGCTATTTCACGGACTATTTCAAAAAAGAGGCCTCGGTTATACAGTGGAAAAGGCGTTGAACCTAAGGAGCTGGAGCCCTGGTAATGGCATGTCTAAAGGGACTATTCACGCATTTTACTTCCTCTGCGGTCACTGTTCAAATCAATAAAGCCCTAGTTCATATATTATTTGCGACGACAATCCAAATGGCCTTTAAAATACATTTAAAATCATAGTTCGCATTCTAGATTAATTCTGTCCATTTAAAAAAAATGTGCTGGGTGTGTGGGGCGGGGGGAGGATGGGTCGAAAGGATTATAGCCAATGATACTTCTTTTAAAAGGGTTCTTCGACCAAAAAAAACACAATAAAAACAAGTCCTTTCGAACGAAAATGTAAAAAATGCAGTTTGTTTACGTGACGTTTTTAAGTAAATATCCCTCCGAGACGGCTTGGCGTTCCCACAGAAATGCTAAAATATGTAAGTTAGTCTGAAATATTTAATCTACATCTTCAATTGTTTAGCGCGAAACTATTTAATTGATTTATTGTGTTGGATTTGCCCGAAGATTTGGAAGAGGCTCCTAACTCCTTAAAGATTTTCCATATAGATTTTGGGTCGGATTTTCCGCCCTCTATTTTTCTTTCGTATGATAATTGTTAAGATTCGTTTATTAGTTTAATCACTGTATTTCTAGATATTTTATAATTGTTCATATCATTTTGCATTTTATATTGATCTCTCTCTTTAATAGCGTCTAAAATATTAGGCGCAAGCCATTCAGGTTGGTGTATATGTTTTACTCGATGCTTTTTAATTGGCAAATGTTTATCTACTATATCTGAAATGTATTAACCCAGTTTTCAAGAATTATATTTGCCTCCGAGATTGGTCCAGTTTCCCAATCAACTAAATTTAGATCATGCAGAAAATTGATTTCATTAAATGTTTTAAACGATCGGTACTCAATTGTCTGGTGATCGTTTATCTTGGCGTAGCAATGAATTTTTCTTGTGCAGAAAATAGGATAGTGGTCACTTAAACCAATTTTTGGAATCTTAATATGTGAAATATTTTCTTCCGAATTTGTGTAAATGTGATGTATAAGTGTGCTTGAAGAAGACGATATTCGTGTGGGTTCATTAATTAACTGGACTAATCCTAACGATAATATATAACTAGACCAATCATCGTTTATTTGCATGTTTAATAAATCTCTATTTATGTCTCCTAATAATATGATTTCTTTTTCTTCTGTTTTTTTTTTTTCTAAATGCTCTTCAAACTATTCTTTCCAGATAACTTTTGAATCAGGGTGCCTGTAGATAGACCCAATTAGAAAAGGTTTACCTTGCTTAGGTTTGATTTCAAGCAAATGCATTCAATTGTATTGTCTTCTAAGTCTACTCTCCTCATGCAATTTATCTCATGTTTTACATATACCATCAAACCACCACCACCATTATATAATCGATTCTTACGGAAAGGTATTTGATATCCACTGATATGAAAAGCTTTTGTTTTATGCTCGTTTGTAAATTTGGTCTCACTCAATGCAAGAATATGTACATTATTCATATCGGATGTTAATAACAGTTTTATTCGGTCAATTTTTGAAGTATGTCCTTGAATATTAAGATGATCAATAGTTAAGCCCTTTTTAGGTAGTCCTAAGTTCATTACACTAGAACTGATAATGTAAGAAACAGATGCTTTAGAATAAAAGTGTTATTAGAAAAGTTCAAAAACAGATGCTTTATAATAAACGCGTTATTGGTTCAATTCAGAAACATATGCTTTAGAATAAAATTGTTATTAGTAATATTCAGAAACAGATGCTTTAGAATTTGATATGCTGTGTTAAATATACAGACTACATTAATTTGACGGTATTATTGTGCGGACCATGCTGACACCATGACACGTTATTACAGTTTATGTAAGTCGCTGTATTTCATACCGTTCAAAATTATGCATGTCAAGCATATTACACATGCATATGACAAGAAATATTCAATACACATGACTGTAAATATTGTACTTGATATTTTATAATGATAACTTTATTTTCAGTGCAGACTAATCGTTGGCTGATCAAATAACAAATATCGGCCTCATGCATCGATGATTGTTCCATCGTAAATCAACTGGGACGGTATTGCTACTCATTGGTACACGTCTTTCCTATACTTTAATACGCACACTACTTCATGCTATTACGTGTTTTATTAAAAAATCTCATATAAAAATTGGAATGTAATACCATTCTGTGGAAAGAGAAATCAGGGCCAATTAGTATGTATTAGAGATATTAAAGAGATTCGTAACAATGATCTGTAAGAAATAATATTACAAAACAGAGTGACGGTTCAAGGGAGTCCAAAATTCTACACCAGAATTACATTTTAGATTACAAGTCAAGCAATGTAAAGCCCTCCAAAATGTCCAAAATGTCCGCGAGCACAACGCCTCCAACATGTTATAAGTAAAACATGTGTTTAAGAAAAGAACTGGATCTATTAATTGAATACAATATTTGCGAGATGAACATATAAAAGTACTGACTGGATGTATGAGGAGATATTTTACGGTTGCCGCATGACACAAACAACACTATAGTGACAATAAAAAAATATATACAAAAAAGGACGACATTCAACCTAAAACACACCAAAGAAACAAAGAACAACTATACATAAAAATGAATAAAAGGCAAGATAAGACATCACAAACACACAATGGTTGACAACAGGGCTACAGCCTAGGAACTGTCAGTTCAAAACAGGCCGCTGGGACTTTCAGCCAGGTGCTAGGGTGCACCAAACCTCACCCTTACCATATTGTCATCCCAATAAACGGGACAGTGTAAATAAATATATCCCCGCAATGTTATAATCTCTAACAAACACTGCAGCGTTAATAGGCAATATAAGTTAAACATATAAATTATCATGTATATATAATATAAAAAACAAAATCCTAGAAAGCCACAAAGTAAGTACTCAATGACATGGCAGAAGCCAGAGCAACACAAGAATAAACCATTAAGGTAAGACAAGATGATATTAAAAACAAACATCAAATAGTCCTATAGGGATTTAGGTAGACGTCATCATAGGGTCCACAATTTGTGCGGCCATCGCACTATCAAAGAGAAAAGCACAGTGGCGACCTCTAAATCGGTCAACCACTAAACATGCAGTACGTTGCAAAATGTAAGGGTCATAACCTCTTTTGATAAACTTTTTTGACTACCGCTCATGAACAGTCTCAATCAAACCGAGACTGCAATATTTCGTATGTGTCGTTTTCGGCCGTTTCCAAAGGTCCATTATCATACTCTTTTGTATAGCACAGTGGCGTTGCTTGTGCAGTGTGACGGCAGTAAAACGTCTCCCCGCGCTTGCAATCAGTACTGTTATTCATTCGATCTTTGGAGATCGCTGAGCCCGATACTTATATTTAATTATCGGTGGTACTTTTTCATTTCTTTTAGTTTTCTTACTTAATTTTCGATTCAGTGGTTCCACTACTTCGGCCGATTAAAGACTCTGGTTATTGTTTAACCACTTATAGGATATGTTGTCTGCTTTTTAATTTAGTCTTTTGACTGTTACTTGTGATATGCAGGCTTCATAACCGCTGCTTCCAACTAAATTCCATTATGTTTATTTCGCTCTTCGTGGCATTAAATTTTATTAGATACTGGGACCATACGCCGTACGACATGGGGAAGAAAGATACTCCATGTCCACCGCCATATGCATGCCATCTTCGGGATGGTTAAAATTGTGTACTATTGATTTTATTAATATTGAGTTCTGCTCAACCCGGGGCTAGAGGGCGTTAGCGGTAGCTAGCATATTTCACTACCGCTCATGAACAGTCTCAATCAAACCGAGACTGCAATATTTCGTATGTGTCGTTTTCGGCCGTTTCCAATGTCCATTATCATACTCTTTTTTTTAACAAGTTTAATAAAGATTGTATGAAATTGATTATGACCGATGAAGTTTGTAAATCACATCACCATAAAAGTCAGGTTGTGATAATCCTTGTCGTAGAAGACTTCTTCATATTATATTTTAAAAGTAGATCAGGGTTACGATAATAAACGTTTGCAGGGGCTTTTCGAAGGTTACGGTAACGGTAGCCCTGCTGGCGTAGCTTTTTAGTTATACGAATATTACGAATATTAATGTCCTTAACACGACTACAAGCTCTAGAGAAACAAATAAGTTGAGAAACATAGGCCCCATAAGAAGTAGCGCGAGGAACATCATAACATATCAAAATTATAATCATCTCTCTTTTCACAGATTTTTACTAAATATTTCGCCATTTTCAACAGAGAGATGTAAATCAAGAAAAGAAGCGACAGTATCAGACATGTTAGCTTTGTTGAGTTGAAGTTCCTTAGGATATATATTATTAACAAAGGATTCTTAATGTTCATTATGTCATCCAAATACCGATAGGTGTCATTAAAGGCTTCAATTACACCTGCCTAAGTATCGGATGAAAGACTCAACATTGAATCTCTTTCATAGAAATAGAAGAACAAATCTGCGACAAGAGGTGCACAGTTCGTACCCATAGGCATACCAACAATTTGTCTGCAAACGGTAGTTCCGGACCTGACAAAAATATTATCTAAAAGTAAAATGAGTGCTTCACAAACTTCTTGTCAGGTCCACATAGTGCAATTACCTCAACTTCCGTTAGTCGAAAACGCTTTGATATTATTACAGCACAAAATTTAGTTTTTTCTCTAGCGAAAGTTTTTTGAATAAGTGCAATAACCTTGTCTCTGATAAGGTGATGTGGTAAGGTTGCATATAATGTAAAAAAGTCATATTTACTTATAGATGAAACTTGACGTTTATCACCAATCTTATCAAGATCGTCTCCTGATTTTTGAATAGATCAAAATAAATTAATCCCAGAGTTCCCATAAGTTTTAGCACACTATTACTTAACGTGATCTTAAAGTCAAACAGCAAATGTAGTTTTCACAGAACACAGTAAAACAATCACAAGGAAAACATCAATCCGATCCTATGTATCAACATTTATCAAAACTGTTTTTATAATGTTAGTTATGTGCGAAGCAAAACAACAAACATAATACAAGTATTGGAATATCTTCTTTACGTGTGTCCATCACTAAAAAAACTTAAAATATTTACCATTACATTCCGATCTGATATTGTATAACTTTACTGTGCAATATAAACAGAACATAGTGTTATCAGTTACAGTTTAGAACGCTTTAGAAGCACCATAGTTGAGTATGTGTTATCAGTTCCAATGTAGTGTGCTTCAGAAGCACCATAGGTGCGTATGGGTTGTCAGTTATGAGGGTGTTCACAGCTTATAGGAGAGACCTTCCGTTTATACAAATACCAGAACTAAGCACCAATAGTGACATTATCTGGTGTAGGGTGGAGATTGTGGGCTGAACAAACCTATATCTATGCTACTTTTACCGTCCACCCGATAAATGGACACAGAATACTTTAATTCAATGAATCTTTATAAAAACAATCATGACCTACATAAATGCACAGGTGTGCATTGATGGGGATTTTAACTGTGGTGGCGTGGACTGGATTAGGTTATATGTACCCCATGGAGTGTTCATAATTAATAACGGTTGGTTGATATAGTCAAAGATCACAGTTTAACCGAAGTAGTGGACATTCCAAGACAAAACCCTAGACCTGTTCCTGACATACAATCCTACACCTGTTACAAGGATTAAAGGAATACCGCCCCAAAGGAAAGTCGGACCATGATATTGTTTGTATCGAGTATGACATCCTGGCAAATCGTAACAAGCACCTCATACACAATTTTCTGTTACAAGAAAGTCAATATGGAAGGGCTCTAATACCATATGAGGCAGTATTAGGTAAAGTTCCAATCATTAACAAACAGTCAAATCCCAGTAAATGATCTTTGAAATAACTTCAAGACAATTCTGCTGAAAGCTACTGACACTTTCATCCCATCAGAAATTTCAAATTTAAAGCTAAATACAGCTATCCCCGGAAGCTAAATACAGCTTTCCCTGGAAGCTAAATACAGCTACTACTGGATTGATAGAACAATACAAATTCTTCTTCACAAAATGCGAAGTTCAGGGTTAACTGATTGACATACTGTCTCGTTTCAAGCCCACATTTGGATCAACCGTTTCAGTTTGCCTTTAGTTTATATGTGTAGAATATGAAATACATGATGATTGATTTTAACGTATTGACGTACTCGCATACTTTAATATAATTCAATATATATATTTGTTTAAATATGCATAGGTATATAATTTCGTGTGTACATGGTTGCAAAGCTATCCCTCGTTATAAGGTATCATAAACGATTAATTTAAATACCCTCTATATCCTTGGTACCGGATCTCAGTGTTGTAATATATTTCAAAATACTTATTTTAATAAGACTATTAACGTTAGCATGATTGGAAAATGTTCATATTGTTCAAGTAAAGTTGTAGTTAAATGAATGGCAATGTGAGCATTAGAGCGACATAATAACATATCATCACATTAGGATCTAGCATCAGCCGAATCTGAGATGCATTGCTGAGCTATGATGTGCCTTTACGTTACAGGATATTACTATCTGACTGCAATCCGGACATTACTTCCAACTTGGCTGACTTGATGGGAGCATTTTACAAAATTATCTGTAAAGTATTAACATAACGTACTTTCTTAAACATGCAAACTTGTATTAAACGCATCACCAAATAATTTAATGTTTCGGAACGGTCATACCTGAACATTGACAAACTAGAACTATCAATAAATGTGATTCATAACCCCGCTGCAAATGCTAAACGAAACACATTGACCGGCAGAACAATGGATGGAAAGACAGACGGCCAGACACGGTCACTATTAGGTCAATTAAGTCAAAGGGACAAAGCTATAAGTAGTGTAGATGTTAGATCCATGACGAAACTTGTGTACAAGTTTACGTTCCATAGATCTTGTACATGTACTTTAAATAAAGATAATCGTAAATATTTACGTTGATAAAAGCCCAATAAACCCTGAGCAATAGGTAAACAAATTAAGGTAATGTAAGCATTCGAATGCTGGACCTATGACGCATATACTTGTAAGTGTCTTAATCACATTATGTGTACTGTGTGGGAAAATTAGCTACATACAAACAAATAAACACGAACAAAGTTTAAAAGATCAAGAACATGTGTGCAATAAATTGCTGAACCCATGTCAATTCTTCGGTGCAAACTGGGTCCTGTAATTTGTGAGAAATCGAGCTGAACACACAAACTAAACCTAGATTAAGGCTCACTATGGCACAACTTTGTTGACCCTAGGTCGCGTACTGTTCGAAAAAAATGAGCTAAAAGCAAACACTTAACCTTGATTAAAGCTCACTACTTTGTCGGAAAATATTAAGCTATCGCAAAAACTTAACATTCATTATAACTCGCCCTAAACATTCGAATACAGGTCAAAATGTTCTGGTCATGCACGGATTGAAATGTTAGGCATATGACACAATGTTGTGCGTTTATTTATGTATTTATTTACGTCTCATCACAATAGTCAAAATAAACAAAAATGCATTAGTAATACATAGCATATAAGAAGTAAACTCGTTGAAAAAAGAGGCAATACAAAGTCATCAGACTTGTAAGCCTAGACCAAATGCGGATGTACACCTCATATCAGTATGTATAGCAAGTTGCATTGCCTTTCGATGTAATGTATAGGAACTGTTAGCTGCACTAAATTGAATTTACTTAATACAGCAAATAAGAAATAAAATAAGAAGAAAAATGTGAGTAACTCAATTAAAAATATCAGAAAGGAATGCCCGTATACATGCGCATGTCCACCGCATGTCTCAGCAGTATACCGTTTCATTTCAATCAGAGGGAAACAGTAGGAGGAGTTTCGCAAACAAACATATGTATTTGCCATAAACAGTATATAAGAAATAACCTAAATCGAAAAACGAGGATTACTCAATATGAAATCATCTAATAGGAAAGTCGGACAATATGTGCATATTCACCTAATGCCATAGCTGCATACCAAGTTTCATTTCATTCGGATGAAAGCTGAATGTTGCGCACACAAGAAAGGGGCATAACTCCGTGATATATCATATGACAGGAAAGCATTATGTACGTACGTTGGGACAAACATACCTCCAAGGTGATTCCTATATAGCTCTTAATACGAAAGAAGAAGCTCACAATTACCAGATTACCAACAAAGAATTACGACACTAGTTTATTCAGTTTGAACACTAAACTATTATGATAAATCTGAACCATTTTTAAGTGCATTGAACACGTATGTTTTCTAAATATTTCTTAAACTGACAAGCATCATGTTTTTTACTGATATTTAGAGATGTATTTTGAGTATGCAATACCTAAGTAAAAACCTTTCGGTTTAAATTAACATGTATTATAATACTAACAAGTAAAATGGGACAGATTTATTAAAAACATACACAAATGTACGACAATCGTGGTATGTACTCCGTCGTATTGTGATTTAGATTTGGAGCAAGTTTCGTGCAGTTATCATGAACATAAATTAAGTAGTACAAAATCACCAAAAGTCGCAATTCTTCCATTATGCACTTTCTCTTACGCTTCGTATTTATATCAACTGTCATAGAGTTAACTCCAGCAGTTTTGATTACACTTAGGTTCTATAATACTTAAACAGTGTTCGAGTAACGCTCCAGAATAAAGGTTTTTGAAACATTTAATACCTTGTTTTACATATATGCCAAACATAATGAGCAATGTTACAAGTTTTAAATGTAACAGGAAAGGAAGCCGAACCAGTAACACAAAAATATAATTAACAAATTTATTTGCATCACATATTCACTTACAGAATACACAAATCCAGTTTTTCATTAATATCCAATTTTCGAGTTAAGTCCAAATAAAATTATACAATGTTCTTTAATTCATATTAGCAAGTGTCTCTTTAATCCAAAACAGTAAGTGCATCTTTAATCCAAAACAGTAAGTGTCTCTTTAATCCAAATATGTATTGTCCTTTCAGTCTTAATTAATTTCCAATATTTCCGGTTTAGTCTAAATATCCCAATTTACTGTTATTTTGAATGAACACAATACTCATGATAATAAGTAAATCCTCTCACAAGTATATTTTAAATTTTTAAAAGCATCAAATTCAAAGTAACTTTTTTTCTAAACAGAACTTCTGAACTGAACTCAACTGCTGAGCTGCTTCCATAATCCGTTTACATACTGCCCAAAGACTGCTCCAAAAGCCTCCCCATCAAATCTCTAATGAAAACCATCAAAAGTTCATCGCAAATGAATTTGTATAAAATAGTCCAATGAGAACAGTCCAAGTTTCATCATGAATGAATTTGTATAAATAAGTGGCATACATTGTTAACATGTTTACATCTATACTGGTTTTAAGGCCAAATCATGCAATGCAACATGTACACACTTAGACACATGATAATACATGTAAACATTTAGATATAGGTAACACCTTCCCCGTTAAAACAAAATAATGATTGATGTAATAACGTATTCTTTTGAACGGCATGTTATAAGCAATGCAATAATGTAATAATATTTCAATTTCAACACATATGTCAAAACATAAATGGCAACATGACATTTTTTCTTTTCAAAATCAACAAGTGTAAACACATATATTAAATCACACTTGTTTAAATATACACAAGTATCTTAAACACGAGATAGACAATCTGCAATTAAATTATCCTTCCCTCTGACATGTTTTATCTCAATATCGTACTCCTGCAACATCAAACTCCATCCCATCAATCTTTGATTTTTGTTTTTCATTTTATTTATGAATGTGAGTTGATTGTGGTCACTGAAGACAACTATTGTCAAAATAGGTGAAGTTAAATACACATCAAAATATTGTAATGCCAACATGAGTGAAATACACTCTTTTTTAATAATCAGTTGTGTCTTCTTGCAGAAGTACTGAACCGGCACCAATGTCGCTGGCATCAACTGCTAATATACATTTATATTCAGAATTTGGTGTTGAAAGCACTAGTGCACTCATGTGTGACTTTTAATTAAACAAATGACTCTTGGCATTTTTCATTCAAACAAATTTAGTTATTTTACTCAATACATTTGTCAAAGGTTCTGCAATGACTGGAGAGTCATGACAACATTACCATACCAGCCATACCGAGAAAACTCATCAATTGCTTTTTACAAGTCGGTATAGGAAATTCAGAAATAGCCTTGACCTTAGCCTGAATAGGTTTAACCTGACCCTGTCCCACTTCATGTCCTAAAATTGTGACAATGGCGCGACAAAATAGACGGTTAAATTCGCATCAGTAAGACGATCGAAGAAACTTCTAATGGTATGTAAATGGTCTTCTCGTGTGTTGTTGTAAATAATCGTATCATCGATGCACGTGTCACATCCATCTAAACAAGAGATTAACATAATGAAGAGACGTTGAAACGTTGCTGGAGATTTTTTTCATTCCAAATGGCAAAGCTTTATATTGAAATAGTCCATCTGGAGTTACAAATGCTGAAACTTCTTTTGCTATTTCTGTGAGAGGAACTTGCCAAAATCCTTTTTACAAATATCAAATTGTATTTTGCATTTCCAATTTTGTCAATACAGTCATCAATTCGTGGAATTGGAAATGAATCAGTGTTTTTTTCACTGTTGATTTTTCTATAGTCAGTACACATCCGGTATGTATTATCCGGTTTTGATACAATAAAACACGGTGAACTCCCGTCACTTTTATCTGGTTCAATTAAATCATTGTCCAATAAGTATTGATTTTCTTCTTTGAGATGCTGTTGTTTAGAAGGATTCATTATATATGGATTCTGTTTCATTGGAGAATAATTTCCATCGACATCGACATCATGATAAATTGTGTCAGTTCTTTTTGGTCTCTGTCATGGTTCTAGATGTGTAAAGATTTTTCAAAATGTTTACTTTTTGTAATTTCGCTAAACCAGGATCAGTTTTGGCAAATTGTTCATTCTCATTCTGTAATCCGTCACTGGAATTTTCAAGTGGGACAGAGAAAACTACATTATCTAAATGTGACGAAAGGCTATCTCTGTCAATGTATTTTTTTAACATATTTATATGACAAAGTTGACGTTGCTTTCGCCTTCCAGGAGTATTGATAATAATTTAAATCACTTATCCTTTTCTCTACTGTATAAGGACCGTGATACCTAGGTTGTAAAGGCTTTCCATGAATAGGTAATAAAGCAAAAACTTTATCACCAGGTTTGATCAGTCAAATCATACCTTGTTTTCCTTTTTGATCGATATGATATGAGATTAGACTGAGCTACCTCACAAGCTTTTGACAGTTTATGTCTAAATTCAGACAGGTACTGTAGAAGATTAGAAAAAGTGTCCTATTCTGAGAGAATTTCTATTTAAATAACTGAAGTGGTAAACGAACAGTGTGACCAACAAATAGTTCAAAAAGGCTGAAGCCAAGCTATTCCTGCACTTACTCCCTAATGGCGAACATTAACAAGTGTATACCCCCATCCCAGTCTGTATTAGTGTCAAATCCATATGACCTAATCATGTTTTTCAGTGTCTGGTGAAATCTTTCTAAAGCACCTTGACTCTCCGGGTGATAATCTGAAAATTTAAACTGTTGAATGCCTAACCGGTGCATGACCTGTTGAAATATACCAGACATGAAAGTTGACCCTTTATCAGACTTGACATATTTTGGAAAGCCAACTAAAGTGGCAAACTTGACCAGAGCCTTCATAATAGACTTTGTCTTAATACTCCTATTTGGAATAGCTTCAGAAAATCTTGTTGACGCACACATAATAGTCAACATATATTGATTACTAGACTTGGTCTTGGGCAAGGGGCCAACACAGTCCACGGTTGTTTTATATGAAAGGTTCATCAAATGCAGGAACAGGTTGAAGATGGGCTTTAGGAATCTTCTGATTGGGCTTTCCTGACATTTGACAGGTATGAGGCAGTTCCCGTCGATATGCACTAGGAACTACAATTTGGTAATAGACAGTCAATTCATCATCAGCGGGGACGTCAGAAGATCGACATTTTCTCATCAGGGTCCCAATTTTAGTAAAATAGCAAACTTAGACCTGTGAAGTTTCTTCTTCACTAACGGCATTATCAAATAAGCTGACCAATAAAAGTAGCAGGCAAGTAAATGTCAGAAGAAAGATCATTCTCAATGGCTGTTTTTGCCATAGCTCGAGTAACTGCACAAGTCGGATATAAGTCAGATATTTCCTGCTGAACGGGATCAGAATAAATAAGTATACACATCGAACTGGAAATGAAGCTTTCTCGGAACACAGTAAACCCCAAAACACGTAAAAAGACAAAAATGAATGGCAATGTTAATTAGGAAAAAAAGCATACGACTTCACAAACACAAAAGGGTTGACATTAGGGATACCGCCTTGGAACGGTCAGTGGCAAGGAATGCCGCTGGGGGTTTAAACCAGGTTCTAGGTTATTATTTGAACAAATAACACTTCATATTATACTGACCCTAAAACAATGCTTTTTTTTTCATTAAGAATATTTTAACTTGTTCTAAAAAGACAGAAAATATTGGAATACTTTTGTTCAATTTTACATGAATATACGTATAGATAAGTTAAGTGCATATACAATTGTCAATATGTGTTCTCCAGTGTGTCTCTAGTAGTATGCTTTCTGCTTTTATTTCTACTGACATATTACATTTTCTTTTAAAACATTAAACAGTTGTATAATAATATTTCTTGAGAACATACGTTAAAAACAAACAAATGTAAAATGGATTCCTTTGAATTGTTACAAGGAGTACATACCTCGATTTCCGACATTTTGCTTTAATACAATTTTGAATTAGTGCAAAGGGCTCGATGTTTGATCTTAAATTGTAATGGTTGAAGATCGGTATCGTCTAAAACATTAAAATACTGCTTCTAAAAACCATCCCAGTCTTCCGCATGTACGGCTTTGTCTAAATTTGTTTGTCATACGTGTTAAGCAACATATGGTGACTCCACAACACATTTTAGAAATTCAGAATAAAACGATTTGCTCGCCGTTTTTGCATTATGTAGTTTTACAATATGTTTATTTATGGAGTGTTCTATCTTAAGCTGATTTTTAATTGAAACTTTTCATTCAATATGAATGGCTGATATTTGTTTGGTATATTTCAAGAAAGATATATCAAATTCATACATTTCAATAACATCTTCAAACGATAATCATGAGCAGATAACATCTACAATATCGTTTATGAAAAATAAATCCGTGTTTACATAGATAAGTATATAAAGACCCTTGCATTGTTAATTGTAATGCTTGGATTGTGGAATAGAGATTGAGATAGAATATCGTCTAGCCTGCAGTTACTGTTAACTAATCTTGTCTTACTGCCGTTAAAGATCACGTTAAACAATAGTGTGCTAAACCTTATGAAAACTCTGGCATTAATTTATTTTGGTCTTTTACAAATTCAGGAGACGTTCTTGATACAATTTGCAATAAACGTCAAGTTTCATCTATAAATACTAACGACTTCTCTGCACTATATACAACCTTACCACATCATCTTATCGAATACAAGCGTATTACTAGAGAACAAATAAAATGTTTGGCCTGTAACAATATTAAAGCGTTTTTATTAACAGCAATTTAGACAAATACACTATGTGCACTTGCAATTGTGTGAAGCACTCATTTTCATATTGGATAATAAGTTTATCAGGTATGAAACTACCGTTTATAGACAAATTGCTGGTATCCCTATGGGTACGAACTGTGCACATTTTGTCGCAGATTTATTCTTGGTTTGCTAGGAAAAAGATTTCATGTTGAGTCTTTCATCGAATACTCAGGCAGATGTAATTGAATCATTTCATGACACCTCTCGGTATTTGGATGACTTATTGAACATTGACACTCCTTTCTTTTCTACTATGGTTAACGATATCTATCCTAAGGAATTTCAACTCAACAAAGCTAACATTTCTGATAATGTCGCTTCTGTTTTCAATTTACATTTCTCGAATGAAAATGGCGAAATAATTAGTAAAATCTGTGACAAGAGAGCTGATTTTAGCTTTAATAATGTTAATTATCCCCTGAGCTACTTCTTATGGGGTCTATGTTTCTCAACTTATTCGTTTCTCTAGAGCTTGTAGTTGTGTTGAGTACTTTAATATTCGTAATATTTGTATAACTAAAAAGCTACTCCAGCTAGGCTACCGTTAACAGAATTTTCGAAAACTCTTTGCAAAATTATATCATCATAACCCTGCTCTACTGTTAAAATAAAAAATAAAAAATTAGGATCTCTTCAACGACAAGGACTATCACTTCTATGATGATGTGATTTACAAACTTTGTAAGATCTTTGGTGATACTCACGTTCATACAATCTTTATTAAACCTGTTCAAAAGTTTATCAAAAGAGGTTATGACCCTATCATTTTGCAACGCACTGCATGTTTAGTGGTTGATCCATTTACAGTTCGTGTCTATGCTCTCCTCTTTGATTGTGCGAAGACCGGACAGAGTGTGTACCCTATGATCTATGATAACGTCTACATAAATCCTTATAGGACGGTAACGTTTGATTTTTTGTATATAATATTGTCTTGCCGTACCCTTAATGGTTTATTCTCGTGTTGCTCTGGCTTCTGCCAAGCCACTGAGTACTTACTTGGTGTCGTTGTAGGCTTTTGGTTTTTATATTATATATACATTTTCATTTATATGTTTTACTTATAAAGCCCAGTAATGCTGCCTTATTAGTTAGAGATTATAACCGGGCGGGGATATCTTTATTAAGACTGTCCCATTTATAGGGATGACGATAGGGTAATATCGAGGTTTGGTGCACCCTACAACCTGGTTTAAACCCCTAGCGGTCATTTTGCAACTGACCGTTCAAAGGCGGTAGCTAAATTGTCAACACTTTTGCGTTTGTGACGTCTTATCTTGCTTTTTATTGATCTTAAAAGTTGTTTTACTTTGAATAATTGCCCATGACTTGAATACGTTTATGCAAAACTTATTAATTTTGTGTCATACTTGTACAATACCTTCCTTATTAGGATGCCATACTTTTTATCAACCTCATTTTTCAATATCGTTTAAAATAAGAGTTTTCCATTGCGAACAATGAATCTGTCCAAGTGTTCTTATGTGAGAAACTTTCATATTCAATCCACCTTCTTTTATTTTATTCACCATAACATTTAGTTTGATTTTGTCCGGTTTGTTTAACCATAGAAAATTAGAGGATTTAGCATGTATGTCTTGGTAAACCGAGTATGGTGGGTTCGGCAAAACTGAATATTAGTGTTTATCGAACTTGTACGAGCTTTTATCGATATTAAGACAGGGCTAACATGAAGTTTAGCAACGATTAAATGCATTAAATTGTTGACGTCATACGGCTAAAGGACACACGGCGGACAACACGCCATTGCATCAGCCCTACTAAGGGCTAGTATTTTAAAATGATTGCTTTCGGTAAGGTTCTTTACAATTTCACAAAAAAGAAGATGGGTTGCACATATTCTATGAATTTTGAATCAGTTCTAAGCACTACAACAACGCCATGGAAACCTTTACGAAACCTTTAAATTACGGTGACCAAAGCCTATGCCGTGTGAGATATACACAGACAATACCGGCTTTTGTGGCTTGCTGATCAAACGTTTATGCAGCTTCAAAAAAAGAGTATGATAATTTGACCTTTGGAAACGGCCGAAAACGACACATACGAAAGATTGCAGTCTCGGTTTGATTGAGACTGTTCATGAGCATGTTTGAATATCCTTATTAAAGCAATAAAAAATCCGTCTTTTCAAAATATCTAAATTTTCAAATATTGTAAGAGAATAGCCAGCTCTTCAATTATATTTAACGTAGATATAAAAGTCGAACAGGATGTATCACTTTCCAGGAGAAAAAGCCAGCGAAAAACTCGCACAGAAACAAACAATAATGACACAGAAGATTAAAAGGCAAACTATGACAACACAAATATAAAATGATTGGCAATAGGGCTACCACATTGGAACGGTTAGTGGCAAAAAAGGCCACTGGGGCTTTAACCAGGTTCTAGGGTTAACCGAACCTCAGTCGTACCCTATTGGGAATATCGCTATTGACTATTGGCTCTGCACACGGTACATACAACTCTTCAAATGTTAAGAAAGAGCGAGCTAGACCATTGACAAACAAAACCCACAATCAAGATGGGTTCATTGCTTTACAATGGGTATTATTTGTGTAAATGTTCAAGATTGTAGGTCTAATGACATATCACTGGGCGGACATTATTTCAGGATTGTGTCATTCTCAATTAAAAGTATCCGTGATGTTTGAACTACTGAAGTTTTTACCCTCTTACGAAGTGTCAATTATCCATGAGGTTTCATGAGGGTAGGTGTTATGTGTCGAAGTTTATATGAAACCATGACGACATTGACATTTAATATACGGACCAGGAAAGTAATGGGATTCTCCTCTAAAGAACTGTACATTCGAAGCTATACCGCGGAATGCGTATTTCGACATGGACAGTACAATGGTGTTCCTCCTCTAACCACGGACGGGGTATTTACAGAGTGTCATGAATGTGGGTGTTATTCTTCAGGAGTTTTCATGCGGAATGTATTTGACCATATGCCTTTTTTTTTACCCTGTCCGTTGACCTGCCGACTCCAAAATCAATACGGTATCTCCTCCCACCAAGGGAAATATATACACAGTTTCAAGAGTGTATTGTTTGTAAATATATAGCTTGAAATGAGTAAGCGCTTACGGACGGACTGATGTACAAACATCCCTATACCAATACGGCGTATACACATCTAACATTAGTGTTTGATTTGAACAAATGAGAAACTTGTTTAATAACATGTTACGAGCCTTAGCGTTTCATCATTGCTCATGTGAATGTAACATTCATGTAAAATACTATTTACATGAATGTTGATGAAAATATGATCACGTGTTGTATTATCAATGTATACATCGCAACGTAATCACTAGTCGAAATAGCCAATGCCTACCCGGCTGTTAGTCACACTACCCACTATGCGTGTTCTAGAGTACTTCGATTTAAGTCACCTAACTACAACTGCTGTTCCATTGAGCTAACATGTGGCTGGCCGCTTTACAAAAATTAGAGTATTTGCATGTCATGTTTTTATAGAAATATTTTCAATAGTATGAGTATGAGTATTGTAATCATACAGTTAAGTATATCCTCTCTCCTTGTGTGTGCCCTACAACGAAACTAAATAATGTCATGATATGCCAGTAAGTAATACAGCCGTCATGCTTTGTTCTACGAAACCTAATATACATGTTTTCTTTAAAAGTAAATGAATGGCTGAATTGCACGAAGACCTTAAATCAGATTTAACAAGTTAACATCATTCATTGATGTGTTTATACAAATAATTCCACGGAATTTTCTCATCTACACTACGCTTTGACACCATGTACGAACGATTTGGAAATTAAATGCTGAGTTAAATCACCAACATTTGGTGGATCTTCTGCATTCGAAATAAGGTAAACATAACTAAATGCAAGCACAACTCA
This sequence comes from Cyrtodaria siliqua, assembly GCA_037043455.1. NCBI lineage: Eukaryota > Metazoa > Mollusca > Bivalvia > Adapedonta > Hiatellidae > Cyrtodaria > Cyrtodaria siliqua. Next base: position 144,611 of record JAWPHD010004111.1, read on the forward strand.
ATGTTAACCTTATTACCAACATAAATTGAATGCTAGTCACACCTATTTCATATACTTTGGATTTAAATCCCAATCGTTCCTATAAATCACTAAGCTATCTGCCGGTTAGCTGTCACAAAGCTATCTGCCGGTTAGCTGAGAGGCCAAGGTCACAACCGCTATTGGTGTGTCACGTTAAATTGTACTAGCAAAGCTACAAATATAATCGAACTGTTTGATGTCTCTAGTTCATAGAGTACCTGAGAGTAATCTAATCGAAAACCAACTAAATGCTGACGCGATCAACTCGAGAAACGACTTTAACTAAATGTCGAAGTCTCTAATGCATACATTTCCTAAGAAATTAGCATAAATGCCGCACAACTTGAATGTAAGAATGTCTGAATTTATCTTCTCTGAAAGTTCAAGCTCATAACCGCCTTTGCTATGCCACAATATAACACCACAATATAACACTATGTGTTATACTTACATTGCCTAGTTTGCGAGCGAATATAACTTGGCTGGGATTTTTCTTTACATTGTTCCGTTTTATTGGGATGGCATAGGGTAGGAGTGAGGTTTGGTGCACCATAGAACCTGATTTAGCCCTCGCCTACCAGCCGCCTTTTATGCCACCAACCGTTCTAAGGAGGTTGCCCTATTGTCAACTATTTCATGTTTGTGATTTCTTATCTTGCTTTTTATTTAAGTTTGCAATGTTTATTTGTTTATATGCTAGATGTTGATTGACTGTCGTCCTTGACGTCTAGATTCCTGTTTAGGCCGTGGGCTGCTACCCAAATGTTAACATATTGGTAACACTCAAGCTGGCAAATTTTAATATGCATTTTCGGACAGGTCAATTTCTTCCGCTTCTTTTAAGCTAAGACAGTATTTATTTTTAGTTCGGTAGCTTATCGGTAGCTTAAGGGTTTAACATTTTGTTTTATAAAAGGGGGTACTTTTTAAGAAAATGTTCTAAATCGATATCAAAATGTGTGTATAGCATGAATAACTCCACCAATTGCTCCGTTTTTAGTTTTTTATTGCTTTTAAAATGGTTACGTAAGTCATGTAAATAGAGTTCAACCCTTAAACACGTATAAAACATATGAAACAAAACATTTAACCATTTTAATCATTAAACGCACATTCTAGCAAAATAAGGTGAAGATAACCAAATAAAATAGAAATATATTAATCCTTTCAGTTAATGAAATTGCATGTGAATATAGTTTTTGTTTACATAATTTATATAATATACGAAATACTATAAATCTACGACCTCTCTGTAGCAAAGTTGTTGCTATAAACGGAGATAATAAAGTACACTTTACGTTTTTAATTAAAAAGATTGAGCTAACATTAAATCATGATGCACATAAATATTACAATTCAACGTTCCATGGCATATGTCTTTGTGTCTCCTTCGTAGCATGGCAGGCAGGTAGGGATCACTTTGTCCGTCGTTGTCTTCGTCCGGCTGTCCGTCAAGCCTTAACTTGCAACCTGAACTTGGTCATAACTTAAAAGGTATTTAACCTATGTTCATGAAACTTCACAAATAGCTTCATCTCACCCCAAGGAAAGTCGTTAAGCATGTCTTTGACTTTCATTTCGGCAAAGTTATGCCCTTTCCATCAACCTTTAACCTGCAACCTGACCTAGCTCATAACTTTAATAAGCACATGCCAGGCGAGAAAAGTGTTTTGTGGAACACCAATCTAGTTATTTATTTAACATAAAGCCTATGTGATTATCAGCCCTTGATTGCATCATTGAATTATATACAATTGTTAAATTCACAATCATACTGAATATATGTATAGCATATTTGTAAAGGTACACCATTGTTAATAAAGAAAAGATTTTCTTTATATCCCACGCGCCTTCAATACACAAAGAATACACCAGAAAAGCATGCACTTACATTGTAAACTGAATGGTGAAACATTCGGATGAACAGTTTATTTGATCTGATTTATAATAATGTTATTTTGTTTGGACGATTTTCGTTCGAAGATAGCCAGGTTAATGATCTTTTTTTTTGTTTGGCAATGTTTCTATGCAAAATAGTCACTCGATCGTGTTTAACACATCCAACGATATATAGTTGCCGGTTATAATATTTTGACAGAGAAAGTCCGTCCATGTCACCATACTATAGCATTGGGATTTCTAAAACCACATGTCATTGAAAGAATATATTTGCCTTTTTACAATGGTGTACTTTAAAATTTGGATGATGTGATATGAAGGTTTATTTTATTTAGCAATGATGTCTCGTCTGCTCTCGCTAGATAAACGAAACAATTTATTTTACATAAAAGAAACTTTGAATAAAATTGCATCAAACCTTTCGGATATAAAGAGCACAATTTCAGCCATATAATTATTCTTTCTGATATTGTGTTCAAATAAATAATGTTGAGTTACATGTTGATGCACCTTATGACTGACATTGCTCATGCATAAAGTATGCATTTGGTTGAAATTTTCACTTGACCCTTCATTATCCAATTTGCAGTTTTTGTATTATGATGGCAGATAAATAGTCCTTAACTATACAGCAACTAATGTGATGCAAATTAACACAAGTTAGATACAAAGGCACTGTTGCAAAGATGTTTGAAATACTAGCACACCGCTCTTTGCTTCAGTTCTTGGCAGTAGGAAATCATTCATCAACCAAAACGACTGATTTACAAAGTACTTTGAGTATATGACTGCTGAAAGAAAAGTATAATCCAGATACCGCTAATGCAATAGGACATAGCATCCTGAAATGCATGTTTTGAAAGAAGGTAGTTAAATATTATTTTAAACAGCAAGTTGTCTAAATGGGCATACAGTCTGCAGTATAAAACGATGGTGAGATTTTAACTCAACATCGAAATATCTCTTCCCTCGGTTCTATTATTTGGTATAAGTTTTTTAGCAATAGTTTAATAAAAGAAATTCTTAAATGACATTGACGTATGCATAGTGTGAGTTTGAGTTTAAAATTATCAAAATCATTTTAAAATATCTTCAGTTTATAGATTACAAATACATGATATTCATTCAATTGTTTTCTTCTTTTTTTCAGATTTCATTTTTGTGTTCGACCATTTTCTTTTCATATACACGAACATAATAGAACATTTTAAAGACTTTCGGCTCCCTTTCCTTTCAAAAGAGATTATTTTTAAATAAATAATCACATTTTCGAAAAGATATTTCAGTTTTTACCTCGGAACTTTTTGTCTGTACCGCAACATATATTTATTTACATTTTTGAAAAATAATTTGTTTTGCTGTAAAAAAAAAATCTAAAAATCTTTTATTTCATGCTTTATTTTTGTAGTTTTTCTTCAGTAATGTCAAGATGTATGAACTTTATTATTTCAAACATTTCCTCATGTACATTAATATAATAAAACGTTTGAAGAACATTCAATTCCTTTATATTGGAATAAAATTATATTTTTCACAAATAGTAAGAAATGGCATTTTGAAATCTCTGATCATTTCGGACTGTTTCTTTTGTAGGTCATGAAACCTTTTCTTTGAAGGAAATACTACCTTTACATTTAAGGAAATACTATAACGACTTCCGTTCTGCTATGTTTAAAATTTAAAATAGCATAACTATTCCAAAAACTTTAATTCATTATCTGTTGATTTCCCCCTTAAAATTTTAAGATTTATATATTTTATTTCTTCAAAATATTTGTTTTTATGAACAGGAATACAACAGATAACTTTTAAGAACGTTCAATATGTCTTATATTGTAATGATAATTATATTTTTAAAAACGATCGCGTTTTTAGAGATTTTGGTTTAAATTTGCCACCGTTGGCTCAAAACATCCAAGCATTTCCAAAATGTCTTATCTACATTGTTTTCTATATCTCAGGACATCTTTAGATGAATGAACACACTTCAAAACACTTCTGTTTTGTTTAATTGGAAGTCTCAATATTATTTTATAATAATTCCGAAAATCATCGATTTGTATGTTTTTTTATGCCGATTTCCCCAAAAAAGTCCAGATGTATAAGTTTTGCTCATTCCAAATACTATTTTTTATCTATATGAATATAACAGACAATTTCAGAAGGTTCAGCTGCCTAATATTGCAATGATAATAATATTTAATAAACTATTATACTTTTTAGAGATTTTGGTTCAAATTTGCAAATTTGGCCCAAAATATCCCAGCTTTTCCAACTCTCTGATCCTTTAGTATGATTTTTTATATCTCAGGATATCTTTATTAGAACGAAAAGACTTTCAAAAATCATCGATTTATATGATTGTGTTGCTGATTTTCCCCTATAATTTTAAGAAGTATACATTTTGTTCATTCGAAATAGTATTTTATCTTTATGAATATAATTGACAACTTTCAGAAGCTTCAGCTCCCAAGTACTGCAATGATAATACTATTTAAAGTTTTTTATTCATACATTATCTTAGAGTGTCCTTAATGCAAATATATGACTTTAGATACTCATTTTCACATCTTTTTGTCCTGTTCATAAACCCTTCCAGTTTGGCAGCCGTAAAGTGTCATATCAGAACTGTTAGAAATGCTCGTGTATTAAAAACTATTTCTCCAAATGGTGTTCAGTTCATTGATAATTATAAAGCAGTGTCTTGTCAGCTAACTTAACAGAGCATTGGAATCGAGTGTCACGTGTTCAAGTGCCAGTACGGCCACACATTTTTCTAGTCATGTTGCATGTAATGATCTATTCCTAATCTTAATCTCGTTTAAATCCATTTCTTGTTTCAATGAAAACTCAGACACAACTTTCATTCCAAATTGTTATGCAAAGAAGTCAATAGTATCAGTAATGTGTCGTGGATGTGTTAGCTGTGTTAGTAAAGCATCGGAAAAGTAGACATCACTCAGCATATTTTTTTCTAATACTGAGACATATCACTTAGGGTCTATGGAGCTATTCAGTTGATTACAGTCATGCAGTTTGTGAAAGTTCGTAAGATATCCACCTATACATGTAGAGGTCTGTACTCTAGAATGTTTTATGTTTATCTTTGGCTGCAACTGGTGTGGTTGTTCAGTACAATCCTGGATATTATGTTTATATATATAAACACATATATGTACAAAATATACAGGTATCGTTTCCTAATTTCTCTGGATGTGGACTTTATTGTTAGAGATTTGCGTTTGATGGGATGTACGTTTATTTACACGGTCTTGCCATTTGGGCGTTGAAGAAATGAAAATAGCGAAGTTGTGTACACTTAAAATCGATTTAAGCTGACCAGTTTACATATTGCCTACTGAGGGTTCTAAGTCGGTAACCTTGTCTTCCCCACTCTTTGTGGTGTATATTGCCCTTTTGATTGTATAGCCAGTTTGCTCTTTGTTTGTGTTACTGTGCGAATCTACTGCGCCATTGCGTTTGGGTGCTATGGTGTATATAGTACCATTATTCTCATGTTTATAACAAGTTACAAAACGGACAGTCATTGGGTCATTCTATGCAAATCCGAGATAAGTACTAGATACAATTATATCAATTAACGCCTATTGTTCAAATTTAATTTCGTTCCATTTATTTCATCACCAATGTATCAGGGACAATGATGACACTAGGATGGGGAATTCGAAAGGACTGGTCTTCAATTCAGAAAAAGTTAAAATATTTTTTTAAATGAAATGTACCCCCAAAACGCGAAAGTTGACATAATAATGTAACAAGAACAATATGTTTTGGACTATTGGTGGTGGTCGATCTAATTATTCTACATACAATATTTATTGTGTCCTGTTTTGCTATCTATATAATAATTGAAAGACAAATGGGTACTTTTTATTTTTGCTCAGTGTAATTGCCATTTACAACAGTTCCCAGGTCAAACGGTAACGTTGTGAAACTGTCGTGAAAGTGGCAAAAGAGAATGGTATTGTCTGGTGCATCGGAATTGCATTATTAATACATTGACATTGTTCTTGGATAATGTTTACGAAAATGCTTTTTATGTAAAAAATAAAATGTTAGACGAATGTTCGGTTACCTTTTTAATATTATTGTATACTTTCATATTGTCCCGTTTAGTTTGCATTGAGCTAAATGTGCAATATTCTACGATATTGCACACATTGATATTGCACCGGAACTTTTTCTCGTGAGTGCTTAGAGCCGTGAAATAGAAATAAGGAACTACTTTCAAACAAAATAACGGAATCCTTCCTACAGTGTCAACAAAAATATATGTGTTTTTTTTCAACCTTTTATGGCAGAAATTGATAAAATAATTGAAATGGTCACTCACCCACTGTTTTTAACGTTATCGAATGGTAAACAAACTTTAGAAAATCGCTTGTTGTTTTTAATGACGTCATCCGAGGTCGACGTCGTTTTCGCGCAAAATAATCATCCACACAAAGTGAAACTGAATGACAAGATAGGAATATCATCAAAATCTATAACAAAAACAGGACGACTCGCAAGCTCGTCGTCCTTTGCCAAATTAACAGGTTCCAAGTAATATTTAGCCATACAAATTCAATAACCTATAGTATTATTGTTTTTAAAATACAATGTGAAAACTGCATCGTTTAGCTTACAGTAATTCACTATGTGTATTCCTAAGGTTTATGTTAAGGTTCCTACTCGTTATGTCGAAGAGGGTCGGGACAAATTGTTGTGGGCGTGGTTTATAGTGTTTATAGTGCCTTTAATTATACAGGTGTCCAGCGAGTTTATCCAAATATTATAAATAATCAGATGAGAAATATTCAAAAGTATTTCAAACTTTGATCCAATGTCCTACGGGTTGGCTTGGATATTACATTTACGAGCCGTGTATGCCTATGACATCTTATTCACTATTAAAAGGCGCCAATAAAACCAAGGGAAACAGTATCTCTAGATAAACATAATCTGCTTGCATATTGCCCATTATTTTGACATTTTCCATTATGATGGGGCATTATGAGAAAATTGCTGGGTTTCAGAGAGAGAGATAGAGACAGAGACAGAGACAGACACAGAGAGAGATAGAGAGAGAGATATAGAGAGAAATTGTGGCGATATAGTGTTAAAATATTAGATACAACATTTAACATTTCAACTACTAAAGGCGCCTTTATATGCCATTAAATATGCATTAAATTGTTAATACTAAATATTGAGAATTAATCTGAAGGAGATTTAAAAAAAACAAAAACAACAACAACAAATGAGTCTTCACAAAATGGATTTTTATTCAAATTAACTGTTCGAGTGAAACTCAAACCTAAACCAGAATGTACAGAGTTTCACAATAGTTTAACAGAAGATCAAGGTCGCTTAGTATGACCTACATTATGGTTGTTATTTGTGTCAATATGTATATCTGCGTATGACATTTGAAGAGTGTTTGACACAGAGTAAAGGTGAAATGTACAGTTAATAGGTATTTACATTTGGAATTGTGTCGTGAATTGCTTGCACGTTTTGTTTAATGTTGGAACATTAGGGTTAAACGATAGACATACTTTCGAACCAGTCAAAATTACAATACCGGTCAACGCATTTCAACTTCACAAATGCATTGAAAAATCTAAATGACGTCAAATGTTTGATGGTTTAATTTCATACGAGTGGACTTGGAACGGGTTATACACATTCAATGATCACAATTATTTGAACGTCAAGCAATCAGAGTATATGACTTTTGACAAGTGCGTTAGAAACAAAGTTAATCCTAAAGCAGAAATACAAACGCCTACATGTACGACTACGTCGACTACGATCACGACTACGACGGGGTCATCGAATAAGATATATTGCATTTTGTGCAGACTGGATGATACAATTGTCGCTAAATCTAAGATTATATACACAAATACGATGTAGTTAAAAAGCTTATCAAAAGAGGTTATGACCCTATCATTTTGTAACGTACTGCATGCTTGGTGGTGGACCCTTTTACAGTTCGACACTATGCTTTCCTCTTTAATTGTACGATGACCGGACATGCTGTGGACCCTATGATGACGCCTACCTAAAGCCCATTGAGACGGTGGCGTTTGATGTTTTTCTATGATCTTTCCTGTCATGCACTTAATGGTTTATTCTCTTGTTGCTCTGGCTTCTGCCAGGTCATTGAGTACCTTCATTGTGGCTTTCTTGGATATTGTTTTTTTGTATTATATTTACACGAGCATATTTGTGTTTTACTTATATTGCCTATTGATGTTGTCTTGTCGGTTAGAGATTAGATCATGGCGGGGATTTCTTTATTTACACTGTCCTGTTTTAATCGGATGACAGTAGGGTAAGTGTGAGGTTTGGTGTGCCCTAAAACCGGTTAAACCCCCAGTGGCCTACTTTGCCACTGACCGTTCCAAGGCGGTAGCCCTATTGTCAACCTTTGTGTGGTTGTGATGTCGTTTGCATTTATTATTACTTTTGCCTTCTTGTTTGTCTGTTTGCGTGTTTGTTTCTGTGTTTTGTGATTGACTGTCCTCCTTGAATGCTACTTTCCCTGTCTGATCATTTTATATTTCTTTTACTGTTGTTCACTATGACCAATTTCGACCCTTGAGTAGGCCATTCTTGTTGTGTTTTTTTACTTCCGGTAACATTAACGTAGTCTCGTTTCCAGCCCTCAACTGGATCAATAGTTTCACTTTGTCTTTAGATGTGTCGATATAAAATATATGTGTAGAATATGAAAGACATGATGATTGGTTTCAATGGAGTGAACTTCATACTCGCATAAATTACAGTATATAATTCAACATTTCTGTCGTCAATTTTTGCTTCAATGTACAGTGGAATGTACATTGTTTACCTGATAGAGGATTAGATCTGCATTACTTGAAATATAGTTTCGTGTGTAAACGGTCGCACAATTGTTTCGCTTTATAATATATCATACTCGTTTAGTTGTTATTAGAAATTAGAGACTCAATATCATTGGTACTGGAGTCTCGTCGTTGTAATATATTTCAAACAGAGGACACATAGATTATCCAAATCCCCTTTAAACCCTCGTAGGCATGTTTTGCCTCTGATCGTTCCCAGGCGTAGCCCTATTGGCAACCATTTTTTGTTTGTGGTGTTTGTGTTTGTTTTGACACACTGCTTTCCTATATAAGTAAAACAGACGTAGATGGCCAAAATTGACATGTCATTCCGACAACTTAATAAAGAAATATCTCTTTGGGTTATAAAGGAATATAGACCACATTTGTTTTGCTTTAAGTCTTAGTTAGAAGTCCAGCTAAACGTCGTAAATATTGTTTCAGTTTGCGAGGCACCATCTAATAAGCTCGGCTGCTCTTTGTTCGGGAGATATAAAGATGCACAAACAGAGGTGTATATAAATGTGTGCATACACTATGTTAACGTGTTTTACGTCTTCTTTGGAAATGGCATATGTATAAACCAAATAAATAAACGTTTTTTGTAAGAAAGTAGGAAATGAAATATAGTTGTATTATTCACTTTGTTATCCTGTTCGCTTAATTGTGTGGAGTACATCTTTGTTCACAGTCAACCTGCTTCCATATTATGAAACATGTCAAATACTAAAACGTAAGTAAAGCTACAAATCACTACATAATTTAACAGTAATATCCAATTAATATCAATCATAAGATAACGTAAGATCTTTTATCGTCCGGAAATTAACTATGGTGTACGATAAGGGTCATAGTTATTTCATTAGTATGATACTATGATACTGTATTTTGTTTACTATCATGCAAAGCTTTTCAGTATCCGATAACACACAATACTTACATGTAAGCATAATACTAACATCTACAATAATGACCCTCTCGGTACGTAACGCATGGTAAAGTTTAATTAGTATGACACAGTATCATATTCAATAATTTCAGTATCATACTAAATAATTTGATTATCATTCTGTGTTAAATTAACCTATTTAGTATCACACTAAATTTTTCGGTATTATACTAAAATATCAGTATCATACTAAATATTTTGCATATCATGCTAAATAATTTCTGTATCATATACACATTTCAGTATGATACTAAATATGTTATGTATCATACTAAACTGTTCAGTATCATACCAACAATTTCAGTATCATACTAAATAATTTCAGTATCATACTAAAAACAATCAGTATTACACTAAACATTTTCAGTGTCCTATTAAATTATTTCACTATTACACTAACTATTTCCAGTATCCTACTAGAAGTAATGTCTGTATCATACAAAATTATTCAGTATCATACTGAAGAATTTCAGAATCATAATACTATTTTCAGTACCATTATAAGCAATGTCAGTATCATACTAATATTTGCAGTATCATACTAAATAATGTCAGTATCATACTAAACTATTCAGAATCATACTAAATAATGCCAGTATAATACTAAACTATTCAGTATCATAATCAATAATTTCAATATCATACTAAATAAATTCAGTACCATATTAATAGTTTCAGTATCATACTAAATAATTGGATCACGATACAATTCCATAATGCAATCAGCCCATCAGAATAAGCTTTACACAAAAACACGTAATTGTCACGTGGACAAATGGCTCCCCGCCGAAATAAAAGTGGTGCACACTAAAACCTAGTTTGAACCCATAGCGGAATGTATTGCCACTGATCGTTCCAAGGCCGTAGCCCTTTTGTCAACCCTTTTATGTTTGTGGTGTCATGTATTATGTTGGAAGATATCAATACTCCTTGTACAAACGCTCATCGAACAACTACTTGCATACATCAAAGAGGTGAATGTTTAACGACTAAAGGCACCGCTGGTTTTGTTACAGCCAAGTGAAAAGCCGTAGTGTTATCTCGGTTGTAGATGCTGACACTAGAGATACTTTGCATTTGCGCATCCGCAGGCAGGCAGATGTTCTTGATGGAGACATATTGTAGTTATGATATAAAATATAGAGCGATAAACATATACTCAGTTGCAAAAGAAAGTGGACCCTGAGTTTTGTTAAGTTTTAACTCTATAAAGTTTTTTAGAATTAAATTGACAAATTCCAAGATAAAATACCATGTTTGGTACCAAAGTGTTTATCATTCCATTGCCAATATCATGTTGTCATTTGTTTTTCAATAGGTCGAATCATTAAGGGACTGTCGTTTGATAAAGAGGATAGAGTGTAAAGTAAAATTGTCAAAGTGACCAGTTTCTTTTGCAACTGAGTATATACACACTCTACATACTATTAATCTGTGTATTTAGATAAAATAGCATTTTAACCAATATGATGTAAACGAGGTTATTTCCACAACGGGCAATGTACCAAACAAATGACACTTGTTAAAATACTGTACGCGTATTCTACATACAAAATACTAGACCTTTAGCTATTGTAGTTTTATAAACAGAACATTTTAAATTCTCTGTAAAATAGTGCCCCCGTGGGAATGCAACATTCGACTATAGGATCACAAACTTGATAGAGGATCATAAGCTTATGCTACATGTAATATATGATATATATTACATATAGTATATGTTTGTATATTAGTCTATAATCAAACAAAAGCAAACAATGAGACACTACAAATGTAAAAGGTTTGACAACAGGGGTTGGCCTAATAAAACGTTTAATATATTTTAATTGTACGATGACCGGACAGGCTGTGGACCCTATGATGACGCCTACCTAAAGCCCATTGGGACGGTGGCGTTTGATGTTTGTCCATGATCTTTCTTGTTGTGCCCTTAATGGTGTATTCTCTTACTGCTCTGGCTTCTGCCAAGCCATTGGGTACCTTCATTGTGGCTTTCTAGGTTATTGTTGTTTTGTATTATATTTACACGAGCTATTTGTGTTTTACTTATATTGCCTATTGATGCAGCCTTGTTGGTTTGAGATTAGATCATGGCGGGGATTTCTTTATTTACATTGTCCTGTTTTAATGGGATGACAATAGTGTAAGTGTGAGGTTTGGTGCACCCTAGAACCGGTTTAATCCCCTAGTGGCCTACTTTGCCACTGACCGTTCCAAGGCGGTAGCCCTATTGTCAACCCTTTTGTGTTTGTGATGTCGTTTGCATTTTTTATTAATTTTGTTTGCGTGTTTGTTTTTGTGTTTTGTGGTTGACTGTCGTCCTTGAATGCTGCTTTCCTTGTCCGATATTTGTATCCTTCTTTACGTTTTCTCGCAACATCATATATTATAAAAAAATCGTCTTTTAGTTCATGAAATATATTCGGAAGCCGTACAGTATCGATGTTACCTGTACGAAGGCTAGATAACATGTTATATGGTGCGCATTGATTTCGGGTTTATATTTGGACTTTTTGGCTACTTCAACAGTGACTTTGTCATATTCATGAGTTAGTATCAGTTTAACTATAGCGTATGTAGCTTTAAGGATTTCTAATTTGGCGTTTCGTAATATAATGACGTTAAATATGTTCAAAAATAATTATATAAATATTATATTTAATTGCTGACGGCATAGTTTGTTTTGATTTATTTATGTTTATCATTTTATGGTTTGCTTCATGAACATTCAAAGAATTTTTGATTTGCTTATACGTCCATGTTTCAGGAAAGTTTTATTTTTAAAAGTTCTATAAGAAAATGAATGCCTAATCGTATTAAAACAATCTTTTTTCTTGCTACCTTGTCGAAATCTAATTCTTATACTACTTTTTTCCATATGTTTTTCCCGTTGTGTTCTTATGTAAAAAGCAATAATATATTAGCGGTTTTCAAACTCATCCAATCTTTAATTGATAATAAGACAATGGATTTGTTTAGTAAAGATCGGATGGTGCACAATACAGGTGCTAGAGTGTTGAAAATGCAAAATAAATCATTTTGTTATTAAATCAAGTGTCATAACTCTAATGTTTATTATCCTATAACATAGTTTTCAAACTCCTCCGAGATTTCATTGATATTCACTGGCCAAGTTTGGTAAATACAGGATACCAAATGAAAATACTGGAGCGTTGACATCATAAACTTAACGGACAGGCGACGGACAACATTCGATATGATAAGGCCAAGTAGAGTCAAACATATTTCAAATGATTGATATGGTAAAAATGAGATATAGGGTCCTATAGAATCCACAACGTCCGAACGCAATGGCATCGTTGGTCCGCACTGTACTACAAACAAGGACTTGAAAATACAATGAAAGAGACATAAAACAACAGAAAGGTGGTGAAGACAGGGTTTCCGACTTGGAACGGTCAGTAGGCAATAAGGCCTACTGGTTAGCTTGAATCGATTTTATATACGCACAATCCTCGCTATTTTCCTGTCTTCAGCGCCCAAATAGACAAGACAGTGTAAACAAAACTACATCCCATCAAAAGGAATTCTCTAACAATGAAGTCCAAATCCTGAGAAACTAACTAAAGAAACACATACAAAATAATAAACATCTCAGGATGTATCCAGAATCGTCCTGAACAATAATAGTAGTTGCAGCTAAATAGAGTATGACCAGAAAACCCGAGGGACGAAAGCTCATATACCCACCTCCCTTAGTTGGGTTTCAGTAGGTACAATCATAGAGTCCCAAGAGGTAGTCCAGTCATCACACAAGTGAAAAGCGAAGCGTAATGACTGACTGTAGAGGGGTCAATCACTAAACATGCAGTGCGCTGTAAAACCAAAGGGTTATATCCTTTCTGACGAACTTTCTGATCAACCCGTCAGACCCCTTTAACTTTCGAAGTTTATAGTCCACATCTCCATAAAATGAGGGTTGTGATATGCCTAGTCGCAGAAGTGTTTTAAGGTTGGTGTTGTACTTTTCCAGCAGGCCTTCGTTGCGGCGGTAGAATTCTTTGAAAGATCTGCGTAGTTTTTGATAACGAAAACCATGATGAAGAAGTTTACATGTAATAACTTGATTTCAATCATTGAAGTCTATAACATCATTACACGCTCTAGCAACTCGAATGAGCTGGGAGAAAAAAAACCCGTATGAGGAAGGTTCTTTTCAAGTTTCACAAAAACAGGATGGTTTGCAAATTGTATATAAAGTTTGAAACAGTTATATGCACTGGTACAAAGCTATAAGGAACTTCGACGCAACTGTTAAACTAAATTTTGACAAATGCAGCTTATTGCGATATACAAACAGACATAACAAGTTTTTGAAATGTTGCTAGCAAAAGATGTAATTCTACCGACCTTAAATTAATTTTGAGTATAATTAATATAGCAACGCAATATCGCTTTTACTTAATATCTCAATTTCCAGGAATCGTACAATTATAGTTAAGTCTTCATTTCTATGAAATCTGACATAATCTTAATTTCATATTTAATTTGGAAATTTACAAATTAACTTCTGTACTACTCATCAATAAAAAAATTCTTAAACTCCTTTAGAAGTATTCCCCACAATGTACAAATTAAATATGCAATATAATAAACTACCGATTTGAATAAGATAAACAAATAAGTTGATTTGATATGGGAAAAACGTCAGCCGTAAGTCGCTTTGAAAAGTCCATTGAGGTCGAACCAAAAATAGTATACGCGTTTGAGTCCTTCATCGTACTTTATTGCCTTAAATACACATGCCATATGTACTGAACATTGTTTGAAGCGTTCATTTGCTATCATATCAAACATTTTTTGGAAAACGGACAGACACATGAAGATTAAACCTATATATACCGGTAGGGTACAAACGGACGTACACAATACACTTCATATGAGTCGACCATTCTTTTTATCGTAGATCTTTTAAGCAAAATATGTCATATAGTGGTGTTTTTACAAAATATAATACTGAGAAAACGAAACTAATAATTGAATAACATATTTATATGTATCTGCTTACTGTGTAGAGACTTACCATTTATCATCATTTATGTTACCCTGGACAATAGTACTATGAATACCGTTGAAAGTAGATATACAATTCGAACAAGAAATGGATGTAGCATTCAAGGACCACAGTCAACCAAACACATCCAAATAAACAAACAATAATTTCAAAGATGGACAAGAAAATGTTGATGCAGACTGGTGGGATTGTGGCAAATGATGACGCTACGGTGATCTGTAAGACTATCGCATTATGAAACTCGAATCTCGTCGTTTTAATAGAGCTTAAATGTATGGAAACCTAACCATTGTATCAACATTTTCACCACTGTTAAAAAGTATTATTTCTATCCTTATGCAAGATTGTTTAAATATTCTAAACATATTTCATTATTCACATATTATAAACTAGTGTGGGTTCCTTTTAAATGTAAGTTCAATGGTGAGCATTGTTACTGTCTTTATATTGTGTAATAAGTAACTCCCACCTTAAACATGTTAATCAGCAGTTTAACAACTTCTTCCTCCCAACTCCCCAGTAGTTTGATACTGTTTTATTGTCTGTCGAGTTTAAATAGGGAAAATACTATGAACAATACATGTTCTGGTTGTCAAATATTTATTTCGCGACCGATTTTTTAAAAAACAAAACGTTTTGTTTGTTTTAGCCAAATATCCCAATTCTAAGTATGTAAATGTTTTATTAAAATTGTTCAAGAAAATGCTGGAATTAAGGCTACTCAAGCCATAACGTTCGTTATAATGTTTTAGTTTTTGTATGTGTGTGTGAGTGGTTTTGTTATTTGTTTAATCGAAATTAAAGAAATCAACTTGAATGAGGAATATTCCTAAAAAATAATAAAATACTATTCACACACACACAAAATGCAAAACAAACAAATTGCACCACTCGAGATTACAACCGCATCCGAGACAAATGCCATACCACTGAGCTAAATCGCCGATTACAATCTGTACCACTATTAACATGGTTAAGTAGTATATATTGAGTAATTTACACATTTCAGTTCATATCGGAGAGTCACACGTTTAATTTGCGGCGCCAACCTACATATATGTGTGTGTGTTTTTATATCATAATGTGTTGTATATTTTACACAAAAATCTGCATACAGTCTAATGCCATAGGATGCGGGAAATACACGCTCCGTTAAATTCAGTGAAATAACGTGTTGTGTTTTAAACATTAATTTAAGAGTTTCATTATTTATACACACGAAATATACACACTGGCACACAAACAACGTGTATATAAAAAGTGAATTGATGCAAATACAGTTTAACGAAACGTTTATTTTAAAATAGTGCCGTTACCATATCAGAATATTTGTTAAAATTAGTACTTCAATAGTACTCCACAAAATAAAATTGTTCCCATTAATTATTCCTCCTCCTAGTGGACTTAGCAAACATAATCACAAGATTATTCGACGAAACACTTTAGCAAATAACGAGGGGCGCGGAAGTAAGACGATAATCAACGTAACGTTAATTGAAACAATTAAAGACGTTGTCTATTGTGATCGACGTGTAACGATCAGAGACATATGCAATCAGACTAGGTTTAGTTACGGAACTGTTCATAAGGTTTTAATAGCGCATTTGTATATGCACAAAGTAAGTGCCAGGTGGATTCCTCATTCCGTTGCTAATGAGAACAAAATCAGCCGTGTTTGGGCCTCTAGAAAGTTCTTACAGCGTTATCGCAGAGACGGAAATGAATTCGGAAACGACATACGAGACGAGGTCGTGTCTATATGACCAAGAAACTAAAGAGCAGTCCCGTCAATGGAAACACCATCCTCATACTCAACAAAGAAGGCTCGTGTCTGTAACTCGGCGGGTTAGCGGATGTATATATGCTTTGTTGTTAAAAATGAAATGATCCTTCAGCATGCCGTGCCGACGGGGAAAACAGTATAATGTAGGCTATACAATAAGACTTTTTTTAAATAATAATATATTTTTATTTTGAGCTTAAGCAACACATATATCTACATTAAGAACGATTTGTAAAGTATAAAGCTTTATGACTAGTAGTTAAGTCGTTATTAAAGCGTGATATGTTGTTTTCTATTCCAGGTTCTACGCAGGCAGAAATCTCCTGCGAAAACTGTTACGGAAGAGACCGAGGATCGAATTTGAACGCGTGTTATAACACCAGGATAATGCTCCTGCACACTTGGCGAAATCAACACAACTGGAAATTATTCCGCTAGGCTTCGAAACTGTAGAACATCCCCATATAGTCCAGACATCGCCCCTATTTTTTTCCGTTAGTTAATTCGGCATTGAAAGGTAACATATTTAAGTCATTGTTTCAGGCCTAGATGCCCAGTGATATAAAGACATGTTTGAACAGTGGATTCTGCGACACAACAGGTGTGTCTCGTGTATGGGAGAGTACTTCGAAAAACGTTAGGATTATACAAGGTCAAACTCACGAACTTGACGTCGTACGTCATTTAGAGACTGCACCGCTCCCGTATCAGGTACCTCCCACGAACCTATGTAACTCTGTAATTGTCAATACACATATATCGGTATTTGTAGTGTTTGCAAAATAACGTGTGTGCTTCATTTTGTCGTAAGTTCCATTTGGATATTCCTATACTTTTTGAGTTATAAGATCAGTCTCATTATATTTCGATCACCCCTCGTATGTCAATGATGACTTTAAATGCAAACAATTCACATTTGTACGAACTTGTCCTGTTTTGGTTTAACGGTTTGACAGCCGTAACATGTTGCGGTTCATTGATATCAATATTTTAGAATGATGACTTGACTGGTTGACAGAAAATTGGAATGAGGATCACGCGTTCAAGCCCCAGTCCGTTTATAGCCATGTTACATTTAACGATCATTGAAGGACTGTGACTCCTAGTCATAGTCTTGTTTTAATCCATGTTCTGTTTCTTTCGGATATATGCAAATACAGTGCTATCGCAGTGAGTAGGCGGCAACAAAACTACATGTATATACTGTAATTAAATGTTCAATAATTGAAAATAGTGATCTTGCCACGAAACATGAGTGCGAAATTCGTCAAAAGTCAGGCATAATAATGTACGCTCTGTATAGCATGTCTCACCAAAACGTGGTGGACACCAATATGGATTATAAATGATCGTGTTACCTTTATATCACATATAGTGTAAACATATTATTCAGTTATAATTAGTCATGTTAGTAGAATTCTAGATTCTAGATGAGTAAATATAATGTTGATTGTCTACATCATATGACTCATTTACGGTTATTGGAATATTCTAAAGCATTCTAAAGTTCTGTGACCTTCTATGGGGCATCATATGACTGTAAACGTTTTTAAAGAATAACTTGTTCATCTTACATGTATAACAATATTCAAAATGCTCTATAGCATTCTGTGACAGTATAAAAACAGTATTTTGGGTTTGTTGTTGTTGTTTTCAGTAATCAGTATTTAGAGTCGAGTATCTGGCTCAGTATTTGAGAAGTTACTACACATTTAATATAAAGTGAAATTAGTGGATGTTGTGAACTAAAATATATTGTGAGAGGATAAACATTATTGTCCTCATTTATAAAAGTGACATTGGATTATTTGGACTATTGTAATTTAAAAACACATGAAAGCCTTGAAGTGAAATTAGATTAAATGGAGAATTGACAATTTTGTTTTAAGGGACACTTGGCAAATTAGATTAAAAGGACACTTGCCAATATTATTTTAACGTTGTATTTGCGTTAGATTTTGTTTACATGTATAAATGATCCATAAGTCTGATACATATGCATTATTTGGCAGGAAGAAGCATTATAGTGCAGTTATTGCGTGGGCATGTGTAACTGGTGTATTGTGTGCGTGAGTTTGTTTCAATTACGCCTAAACAACGTGCACACAAACACACACGCACACACGCACGCACGAACAGAGAGAGAGAGAGAGAGAGAGAGAGAGAGAGAGAGAGAGAGAGAGAGAGAGAGATGAACTGACGGACTGATAACACTAACTATAATAAGTAACAGTTCTTCCGTTCGTCTCTACGCCCATTAATCCGTCCGTCAGTCCTTTCTCGCTTTAAATTGATAGGATGAAATAGTGTCACGTGCCAACATCGACGTTAGAAACGTTGACGTTAGAAGAGAGAATAGAAGAAAGAAGTATTATACTTCAATAGTCATTGAATACATGAATGAAACAATGGCAAGCCTGTTTTTTGACAATTCTATATTATATTTCAATACTCATTTGATACATCAATGAAACAATGGAAAGCTTGTACATGGACTGTTTTCTCATTTGTGAGAAATTAATGCAAAACACATTTGCGCTAGATGTAGTATACCTGTATAAATGATCCGTAAGTCTGGTAAATATGCATTATTTGGCAGGAAAAAGCATTATAGTGCAATTCTTGCGTGGGCATGTGTAACTAGTTTATTGTGTATCGCGTTGTGTGCGTGAGTTTGTTTCAATTACGCCTACACAAAAACACACGCCCACACGCACGCTCGCAGAGAGAGAGAGAGATTAACTGACTGACTGATAACACTAATTATAATAAGAAATAGTTATTCCGTTCGTTTCTATGCCCATTAATCACTCCGTCAGTCCTTTTTCACTTTAAATTGATAGGATGAAATAGTGTCACGTGCCAACATCGACGTTAGAAACGTTGACATTAGAAGTAAGAGTTGGAAAAAAGAAATATTATATTGTGTAGAAGTAAGAATAGAAGAAAGAAGTATTATATTTCAAAATTCATTGAATGCATCCACGAAACAATGGCAAGCCTGTTTATTGGCAAGTCCATATTATATTTCGATACTCATTTGATACAGCAATGAAACAATGGAAAGCTTGTACATTTCAATAACCCAATTGCCCCTCCGTTATATAAACATTGCCGTAGTCGGCTCGGTTTGCATGAGAAAAAAAACAACAGTAAACCACATTTGGCAAAAGATGAGGCTCTGCAATGTATTATGTGATACAAATTGGTACAAGAAAACGTCGATGCATAGCATCAATTCGTGGCAACATATTGCAACATTATTTTTATTCTGACAGGATCACTTAGCACATTCGGGGTCGAAGCAAATGAAAAAGAGGCCCAAGTGGGCATGTATCGCTCTACTGGCTTGATGGAATCTGTGATTGGGGGTGGAGGTTGGGGAGTAAATTAGTTTAAATAAGAACTTTGCTGCACTCAGCAAAATGGCAGTCGAACATATAAATAACTGCAAGTTCCCCTATGAAGTTTTACCTATGAAAAGTGGCCCCTTTACACAGGAGGACACATCTCGTGTTATATATGTTGTGCATCGGTTCGCTAAATGACCATAGCAAATTAGAATTAAATGCATTCACATTTGGACAAGATATACATTTTTCTTAACCTGATTACCCACCTTGGAACCCCAGGGGTTAGAACCAAAACGAAAACGTATTGTAAATCTGCACATCCTTTATACAGAAATACACCACACTTGAACTTGAAATCTCAAAGAATATAGAGGGAATAAGCGTTGCAAGAGGGAAACTTCGTAACAGTAAATAGTTAGTTACTGCAAGTTCCCCAAGTTGTACCCCAGTAGATGAGCGCTTTTTGCTGAAGGTCACCCAGGTTTTTTGAAAATAACACGAATACCAAAAACTGGGAATCACCGAAACACATACCAATATTTTATTAAGCTTATAAACAAGATTTTAGTCCAATCAAGGCAGATTAAGTTTTATAAATCGGTATCGAAACGACGCCAGTTAAAATTTCAGATGAAACTATGAATTATTAAAAAATATATAGTTCTTTCAAAAGTTACCGATTATAAAAGTTGAGTAGTGTATGTTGTGCCTCGAGTCCCTAAATTACCATACCCAACTAGACTCGTAAATTCACATCTTGGCAAGACTAGTATTTTTGTGATTTTTGAACCGATTACCCCGCCCGGGGTGCCAAAGTGGGCAGAGCCAAAATGACCTTATTGCGCATTTACACACCCTAACTAAGAAATACCACACACATGAACTTGAGATCTCAAATGGTATAGAAGAAGCGTCACAAGGCCGAAACTCTGTAATAGTAAATGACTTCAAGATCCCCAAACTGTAGAGGGTCCCCTATATCGAGGAGGACAAACTCGTTTTGTATATGTTGTGCCTCGATCCCTAAATGACCAAAGTTAGAATCAAATCCATGTGGCCAACTTTAAAATGTGTTGGTATGTTGGACCCAGTAAACTCTAGAAAAGTAGATATAAAAGTCGAAAGGACATGTGGCATTCAATGACAACAGACAACCAAAATCACGCAGAGAAACAAACAACAATTACAATTGGATAAAAGGATATGTCATCACAAACAATGACGGGATGGAAATAAGGCTACCGCCTTAGAACGATCAGTGGCAAAAATGGCGCTGGGTTTTAAACCAGGTTCTAGAGTGCACCAAACCAAACAGTGGCAAAATGGTGCTGGGTTTTAAACCAGGTTCTAGAGTGCACCAAACCAAACAGTGGCAAAATGGTGCTGGGTTTTAAACCAGGTTCTAGAGTACACCAAACCTCACACTTTCCTTATTGTCATCCCAATAAAACGGGACAGTGTAAATAAAGATATTCCCACCAGGTAATATTCTCTAACAACAAGGCACCAACGTTAATTTTGGACGGAATGAAAATTCCTGGCTGTATACAATATGTAGGGAGGTGGGTGCATGAGCTTTCGTCTCTCGGGTTTTCTGGTCGTACCCTAGATTGGTCTTCTCTTTAGCTGCAACTACTATGGTTGTTCAGTACGATATGTATATCTTTAATTGGTTTCTCTGGATGTGGACTTTATTGTTAGAGATTTCCTTTTGGTGGGATTTAGTTTTGTTTACACGGTCTTGTCTACTTGGGCGCTGAAGACAGGATAATAGCGAGGATTGTGCGCATATAAAATCGATTCAAGCTAACCAGTAGGTATTATTGCCTACTGACCGTTCCAAGTCGGTAACCCTGACTTCACCACCCTTTCTGTTGTTTTTTGTCTCTTTCATTGTAGTTTCAAGTCCTTGTTTGCAGTACAGTGCGGACCTACGATGCCATTGCGTTCGGACGCTGTGGTTTCTATAGGACCCTATATGTCATTATGTATATTATATTACGCTCAAAAAGTGCAAGTATAGTGTATACATGTTGAAACAAATGCTTGTCGTAAGTAACTAAATTGTACATACACATATGTATTGTATAAGTATATATCATATACATTTTGTATACAATTGCTTAAAGTTTTTTTGTTTTTTTTCTTGGATGAAATGGAACAAAATCCCGTTTATATTACATATAATTCAACTACGAAATTTGTAAACTGTATTAAATTGTGTCTAAACCATTGTAACCTACAATATATTAATTTTCTAATAGTCATCTGCACTTTCTACGAACCATAACATTGTGCTAACAACACACGCTAAGGATCTAAGTCTCCTAAAATTACCACAGTAAAGAATAATGAAACACGTATAACAGAACATCATAAAATATTACCCATGCATAACGGAAATCCGCCTTTAACAAACCTTTAACTACCTCCCTTTAAACTAAACCTCAATTGAAATTCAAGTTAATGTTATACAAGGTAAGAATTTCAGAAATGTTATACAAGGTAAACATTTCAGAATTCAAAAATAAATAAATTTGAAAACATATTAGTTTAAACATGCTGCTTAGTTGGCATTTGGTGCAATCAGAAGTATCCAAAGTTGGAATAGACTCAAGAACATGTACCTAAATGTCCGATTAGGACATTTGTACATTTTGTATACATTGTAATAAATGCCAGTAGTTTATTATTTACACATAAGTATCTTTTTATCATATAAAATATAATATTTCTGTCTATATGGATGCCTTATAGTAAATATTTACATGAAAGAGGGTAACGAGTTATCTCCCCTGTTTTCTGTGGTATGGTCCAGAGTTTAACTTTTACATCAACCCTGTTAATCATCTAGAGACATTGAACTTACAAATAAAATAACGTTCATCCTTTAGAATCTTAGGTGAATTAAAATCATAAAAATGTCATCTCATCTACCAGACTAGGTGTGCACTACTCGATGTCTTCGCGAAACACGATACATCGGTCGCTTACACAATCCGAAATTAAAATGGAAACATACGTCTTAGTGTAAAAACGTCGGGCTTAAAATGATCAAATGTACACACAATCACAAAAACAAGAATCAAACGTGACGTAACTCGAAAAAGTATTACACTGCATACTGATAGTGATATGATCGTAGTCACTGTAACTGTATCTATATAAGACTCGTTTTTCCAAGATTATGCTACTATTCTTGTTTCTTTAAAACTAATTCAAAATCAAGTGGCAGAGTGTTCGATGTTTGATGCAATCAACACCATTGGTTTATGATAAGGAAAGTATTTCTGCAGTAAACGTTGACTATTGTCGCTTTTAATATATATATATATATATATATAAACAGGGCATCATTAATGTTGCCGGTTCCATATATTACAATGCAGTGAGCGTATAGTGTTTTGTGTAGAGGGTTTAATTGAAATAGTATAATAAATAAAACTTTTGAATGTTGATAACACATATTAATGCAATATATATTAGATCGACGGAGGTTACCGTGTTCTGGATCACCTTGATTTGAGACATGTATTAAACAATAGAGATGCCCACGTGTAATTTGTCAATGGTCCGGGTACATCGCTAAAGACACAAACTCCACTAAAGTTCACAACAGTTTCCGCTAAGGTCTACAACTCTGCTTAAGTCAACACAAATTTCCGCTTAAGTCCATAGAAAAATAAACCTAAATTCCAAAAAATTGTCCGCTAAAGTCCACCAAAAATATTTTCACAACATTATTTCAGCTGGAAACACTATTTTGAATTTTTTTTTTTTTCATTGTGACAGATTAATGCAAAATATATTTGCGTTAGATGTAGTTTACATGTATAAATGATCCATACGTTTGGTAAATATGCATTATTTGGCAGGAAGAAGCATTAAAGTGCAATTCTTGCGTGGGCATGTGTAATTGGTTTATTGATAATCAAGCCAATATCAACATTGATCAAGTATATAAATCATACTTTCCTTACATGTCATGTTACATTATTTTACATGTCTTAAAAAAATGAAAATATATGTCTGGTGTTATCACAGTGTATCGCGTTTTGCGCGTGAGTTTGTTTCAAGTACGCCTAAACAAACGTGCACACACACACGCACACACGCACTCACGCATAGAGAGAGAGACAGGGGGAGAGAGAGAGAGAGGGAGAGAGATGAACTGACTGACTGATAACACTAATTGTAATAAGTAACAGTTCTTCCGTTCGTCTCTACGCCCATTAATCCGTCCGTCAGTCCGTTCTCACATTAAATTGATAGGATGAAATAGTGTCACGTGCCAACTTCGACATTAGAAACGTTGCCGTTAGAAATAAGAATAGAAGAAAGAAGTATTATATTTCAATACTCATTGAGTACATCAATGAAACAATGGCAAGCCTGTTCTTTGGCATGTCCATATTATATTTCAATACTCATTTGTGAAACAATGGAAAACCTTGTACAATTGCCCCTCCGTTATACAAACATAGCCGTAGTAGGCTTGGTTTGCATAAGAAAAAACAGTAAACCATATTTGGCAAAAGGATGAAGCTCTGCAGTGTGTATGTGATATAAATTGGTACAATAAACGTTGATGCATAGCATCAATTAATGGCAACATATTGCAACATTAAGTAATATTCTGACAAGGTCACTTAGCACATTCGAGGTCGAAGCAAATTAAACAAGAGGCCCAAGTGGGCATGTATCGTTCTACTTGCTTTATGGAATCTGTGGTTGGGGGTGGAGGTGGGGGAGTAAATTGGTTGTTGTAGCAATTATGAAAAAAACAAATTTGCTGCACTCAGCAAAATGGCAGTCGAACATATAAGTTACTGCAAGTACCCTATGAAGTTGTACCTATGAAGAGGGGCCCATTTACACAGGAGGACACATCCCGTGTTATATATGTTGTGCATCGAGTCCCTATATGGCCATAGCAAATTAGAATTAAATGCATTCACATTTGGAAAAGATAAGCATTTTTTCAACTTGATTACCCTCTAGGGAACCCAAGGGGATGGAGCCAAAAAAGAAAACATATTGTGCATCTGAACATCCTGTACACAGAAATACACCGAGGGGCCCCTATATCCAGGAGGACAAATCTGGTTTTGTATATGTTCTGCCTCAAATCCCTAAATGACCATGTAAATTTAGAATCAAATCCATTCTCATTTGGACAAGATATGTATTTTTTTCTGATTTTAACCCAATTACCCACAAGGAGTCCTTAGTGGGCGGACACAAAATCTGAGACCTTGCTGCAAACCTTTTGGTCATACAATTCCAAAAATATAAGTTAACCCAGTGGGATTTAAACCTACTACCGCAGGTTCTCAATATAGCATATTGCATATTTAAGAAAATCAACATATAAGTTTGGTGTTACTAATCCTATCCGGCTGCTTTTCAATCTTGTCCCAGCTTTCATTGATATTAACACTCAGGCAAAGTTTGGTAAAGACCAAATAATAAATGAAGGTGCTATAGTGTTCACAATGCAGAAAACGGCATTTTCAGTAAATCAAGGGCCATTTGATCAATCTATGAAGCTACATCATTAATTAAAGCTCCATCAGCAAGCTTGTTTACTTGAAGACTTATTTTAAATATGCACTATACCAATCAAACTTGGAACTTGTATCTTTTTTTTTTGTAAATTGGTAGCCATTTTTCATTTGTCTTGTCCCATTTCCAGGTCGTGAATAGAGGTATCTAACTGAATACGTGTATTCATATCGGGTATCGTATTTTTGACTTCCAAACATCTATATAATATTAATTAGATTAAACTTTATTAATTAATCGGTTAATTAATCGGTTAATTCTTAGCGAATACTTATTCCCTCTTCCGGAAAGTAATCTATTATTTTTCTGTATTTGCATCTTCTTCATAATTAATTAGAATTTGTAGTTTTATTATCAGTTTTAGTATCGGCCTTTGTAAGTGCTTTTACACTTATCTCACCTCTTCGTTTAGGTTTTATAACTGGCACTAAGTTATCAGCATCATAGCACATATCAGTACTTCCGAGGTATCATAGAGTATATGTACATACTACTTCTGAAGTTCCATAGAATATGCATATTACTTCCGAGGTATCATACAGTATATATACATACTTCTTGTGAGGTACCGCATATTACTTCCGAGGTATCATACAGTACATATACATACTACTTGTGAGGTACCATAGAGTATACATATTACTTCCGAGGTACCAAACAGTACAGTATATGTACATACTACTTGTGAGGTACCGTAGAGTATACATATTAAGTCCGAGGTATCATACATTATATAAACATATTATTTGTGAGGTACCATAAAGTATACATATTACTTCCGAGGTACCATACAGTATATGTACATACTACTTGTGAGGTACCGTAGAGTATACATATTACTTCCGAGGTATCATACAGTACATATACATACTACTTGTGAGGTACCGTAGAGTATACATGTTACTTCCGAGTTACCATACAGTAAATATACATACTACTTGTGAGGTACCATAGAGTATACATATTACTTCCGAGGTACCATACAGTATATGTACATACTACGTGTGAGGAACCGTAGAGTATACATATTAAGTCCGAGGTATCATACATTATATAAACATACTATTTGTGAGGTACCATAGAGTATACATATTACTTCCGAGGTACCATACAGTATATGTACATACTACTTGTGAGGTACCGTAGAGTATACATATAACTTCCGAGGTATCATACAGTCTATATACATACTACTTGTGAGGTACCGTAGAGTATATATGTTACTTCCGAGTTACCATACAGTATATGTACATACTACTTGTGACGTACCATAGAGTATACATATTACTTCCGAGATCCATACAGTATATGTACATACTACTTGTGAGGTACCGTAGAGTATACATATTACTTCCGAGGTATCATACAGTATATATACATACTACTTGTGAGGTACCGTAGAGTATACATATTACTTCTGAGGTATAATACAGTACATATACATACTACTTGTGAGGTACCGTAGAGTATACATGTTACTTCCGAGTTACCATATAGTATATATACATACTACTTGTGAGGTACCGTATAGTACACATATTACTTCCGAGGTACCATACAGGATATATACATACTACTTGTGAGGTACCGTAGAGTATACATATTACTTCCGAGGTACCATGCTGTATATATATACCTACTACTTGTGAGGTACCGTAGAGTATACATATTACTTCCGAAGTACCATGCTGTATATATATACATACTACTTGTGAGGTACCGTAGAGTTTACATATTACTTCCGAGGTACCATGCTGTTTATATACATACTACTTGTGAGGTACCGTAGAGTATACATATTACCTCCGAGGTACCATGCTGTATTTATACATAATACTTGTGAGGTACCATAAAGTATACATATTATTGCCGAGGTACCATACAGTATATATACATACTACTTTTGAGGTACCAAAGAGTATACATATTACTTCCGAGGTACCATACAGTATATTAAATACTACTTGTGTGGTACCATAGAGTATACTTATTACTTCCGAGGTACCATACAGTATATATACCTACTACTTGTGAGGTAGAGTATACATATTACTTCCGAGGTATCATAGAGTATATGTACATACTACTTCTGAAGTTCCATAGAATATGCATATTACTTCCGAAGTATCATACAGTATATATACATACTACTTGTGAGGTACCGTAGAGTATACATATTACTTCCGAGGTATAATACAGTACATATACATACTACTTGTGAGGTACCATAGAGTATACATATTACTTCCGAGGTACCATACAGTATATGTACATACTACTTGTGAGGTACCGTAGAGTAATCATATTAAGTCCGAGGTATCATACATTATATAAACATTCTATTTGTGAGGTACCATAGAGTATACATATTACTTCCGAGATACCATACAGTATATTAAATACTACTTGTGAGGTACCATAGAGTATACATATTACTTCCGAGGTACCATACAGTATATTAAATACTACGTGTGAGGTACCATAGTGTATACATATTACTTCCGAGGTATCATACAGTATATATACATACTATTTGTGAGGTACCATATAGCATACATATTACTTCCGAGATAGCATACAGTATATACACATACTACTTGTGAGGTACCATAGTGTATGCATATCACTTCCGAGGTACCATTCAGTATATTAAATACTACTTGTGAGGTACCATAGAGTTTACCTATTACTTCCGAGGTATCACACAGTATATATACCTACTACTTGTGAGGTAGAGTATACATATTACTTCCGAGTAATCATACAGTATATATACATACTACTTCTGAGGTTCCATGAGGTTCCATAGCATATACATACTACTTCCGAGGTATCATACAGTATATATACATACTACTTGTGAGGTACTGTAGAGTATACATATTACTTCCAAGGTATCATAAAGTATATATACATTCTACTTGTGAGGTACCGTAGAGTATACATATTACTTCCGAGTTACCATACAGTATATATACATACTACTTGTGAGGTACCGTAGAGTACACATATTACTTCTGAGGTACCATACAGTATATTAAATACTACTTGTAAGGTACCATAAAGTATATATATTACTTCCGAGGTATCATACAGTATATATACCTACTACTTGTGTGGTAGAGTATATACATATTACTTCCGAGGTATCATACAGTATATGTACATACTATTTCTGAGGTTCCATAGAATATACATATTACTTCCGAGGTATCATACAGTATATATACATACTACTTGTGAGGTACCGTAGAGTATACATATTACTACCGAGGTACCATACAGTATATTAAATACTACTTGTGAGGTACCATAGAGTATACATATTACTTCCGAGGTATGATACAGTATATATAGATACTACTTGTGAGGTAGAGTATACATATTACTTCCGAGTTATCATACAGCATATTTACATACTACTTCTGAGGTTACATAGAATATACATATTACTTCCGAGATATCATACAGTATATGTACATTTTACTTGTGAGGTACCTTAGAGTATACATATTACTTCCGAGGTATCATACAGTATATGTACATACTACTTGTGAGGTACCGTAGAGTATACATATTACTTCTGAGGTATCATACAGTATATATACATTTTATTTGTGAGGTACCGTATAGCATATCTATTACTTCCGAGGTACCATACAGTATATACACATACTACTTGTGAGGTACCATAGTGTATACATATCACTTCCGAGGTACCATACAGTATATTAAATACTACTTTTGAGGTACGATAGAGTATACCTATTACTTCCGAGGTATCACACATTATATATACCTACTACTTGTGAGGTAGAGGATACATATTACTTCCGAGGTATGATACAGTATATATACATACTACTTCTGAAGTTCCATAGAATATACATATTACTTCCGAGGTATCATACAGTATATATACATACTACCTGTGAGGTACCGTAGAGTATACATATTTCTTCCGAGGTATCATACAGTATATATATATACTACTTGTGAGGTACCATAGAGTATACATATTACTTCCGAGGTACCATGCAGTATATTAAATACTAATTGTGAGGTACCATGGAGTATATAACAAGGGGAGATAACACACGTTTGGCAAAGAATAATACAATGCTATTTTATATTTTCCAACATAGGTTATACCTTACTTAAAATCATAGCCTATTGAGGTGTTAAAGAAACTTTTGAGCCGTTATTAAAAATCCATTTGGAAGGAACATTGAATGAGGTTGCCGAATGATTATTTAAAGATGTAAGACGTAGAAATGACTTAGATCTACAAAATGTAGTGTTACCGTTACCATAAACTTCGTAAAACCTTTGCAAAATTTTATTATCCTAACCCTGATCTTCTTTCCAAATATAAAAGTAATTTAAGGACTCTTCTGCGACAAGGACTATCACAACCTGACTTCTATGGTGATGTGATTTATAAACTTCGTAAGATTCTTGGTCATGATCACTTTCATACTATCTTTGTTAAACTTGTTAAAAAAAATATCAAAAGAGGTTATGACCCTATCATTTTGCAACGTACTGCATGCTTGGTGGTGGACCCTTTTACAGTTCGCCACTATGCTTTCCTCCTAATTGTACGATGACCGGACAGGCTGTGGACCCTATATGACGCCTACCTAAAGCCCATTGGGACGGTGGCGTTTGATGTTTGTCCATGATCTTTCTTGTCGTGCCCTTAATGGTTTATTCTCATTCTGCTCTGGCTTCTGCCAAGTCATTGAGTACCTTCATTGTGGCTTTCTAGGCTATTGTTTTTTTGTATTATATTTACACGAGCATATTTGTGTTTTACTTATATTGCCTATTGATGCTGCCTTTTTGGTTAGACCTTAGATCATGTCGGGGATTTCTTTATTTACACTGTCCTGTTTTAATGGGATGACAGTAGGGTAAGTGTGAGGTTTGGTGCACCCTAGAACCGGTTTAAACCCCCAGTGGCCTTTGTTGCCACTGACCGTTCCAAGGCGGTAGCCCTATTGTCAACCCTTTTGTGTTTGTGATGTCGTTTGCATTTGTTATTACTTTTGCCTTCTCGTTTGTCTGTTTGCGTGTTTGTTTTTGTGTTTTGTGGTTGACTGTCGTCCTTGAATGCTGCTTTCCCTGTCCGATATTTTTATATTTCTTAGTAAGTGGAATTTGTATATATGACGCAGAGTGTAACCGTAGAGGAGAAATATTTATTTTAAGTGTTTTCGTTAAAAAAACTCATGTAAATTTAAAGGTATTACCATTCTGTGAAAAACGAAATAAGGGCCAATTAGTAATTATTATAGATACTACGTTATTACGTATCAAAGATCCGTTATTAATAATAAACGAACGGTTAATAGGGGTCCAAAACTCAACACAAGTGTCTAATTCAAGATCACAAGGAAAAGTTAAGGAAAATCCTATTAAAATGGGCCAAAATGTCGGTGACATAACACCTTCAACATGATATAATTAACACACGTGTTTAAGGATGAATATGGATCTATGAAAGTCATACAATCCCTGTGGAATGTAAAAATAACAATATTGATTGGATGTAAGGGGAGACGTTTTACGGCCGCCACACGGCACAAACAACAATATTGTGAAAATAAAAATAAGTATAAATCGTTTAAGGAAGGTAATTTGATAATTGTTGATAATAATAACTGCTTTCTACAAAAGTATGTTTTGGGTGATTTTTTGGGTGTGGGTAACTGCAGAAAATATTCTCTTTAGGAATTTGTCATAGAGATAATGTTTTTAGGCCGAACTAAATTGTTAAGCAAATCAAATGAATTCAATTGGCTCTGGTTATTTTCTCTTAATTCCTGTCAAAGTTTTAACGACTGGCTATATTATTATTCTAGATAATTAAATTATGTTGAAATGTCTCTGTTTACTTTCTGATAAATGTGAGGTCATGATAGCAATTAAACAGATATGTATCTAAATCTGAAACAATATCTTTGTAACATACTTGTTTGTTCACAACAACTGCAGTTCCTTGTTAAATTTGAGTTGTATTAACATACAGGTATATGTAATTGCTGTAATTATTTTTGTGCTGGTACTTGTTCAGCTAATATTCTTCATTCCAACATGCAGGCACCGTGTGGTTCCTGGGCAAGAATGGGGCCACTGCTTATCTAGACAGAGGGGTAAAAACTCATTCCCCTCCGATTCCCCCCCCCCCCCCCACCGAATTCATGCTCATTTGTTTTCATTTTTGACATTTTCATTATCTCTTTCAACACCCCTGTATTGTTTCAGCTGCTGCTTGATAGAATAGAATGTGCAGCAACTCTGCAGTTTTACAGATGAGAAGGTTCTATGACCATTTCATCTAGATGTAAATGGAGAACAGGCCTGGAATGTTCATTCCTATTGGCTCCATATAACCTTTTTGTGTTGGTGCACCGTAAAACCCAACTCAACCAACCATGAAGTTTTGGAGAATCAAACACTGGCTCTGACTGAAGACAGTACTTCCATACATACGTTTTTGTCTAAACACATCAACTCTATAGAAAATACATAAATGTGTTCGAGATAATATTTTCTGTTGGTTCCTTACCTAAAGAAATCACAATAACCGTTACACAGCTTATGTAGATAGCAGTTTTTGATTATCCACAATTATCATATTACCTCCCTTAGAAGTTTTGATATTATACATAACAGATTATTACTTGGCACAATTTGAAACTGTTTACTTGAATATTTTGTTTTGAATAAAGTGTGCTTACACATATCAATTTTTTTTCATTAAAACTCTAAACTTTTATATTCACTCAAAAATGGCCTATTGGGAAATGCCAGCATTAACAGTGGGTACATTTTATTTGTGCTCAGTATGCTTAAATTAACAGCTGATTGGATCTATAGCATAACCGCGTGAGATACAACCATACACCCGCTGTTTTATTTCACCTGAACGTTTGTATTAGTTGATGGTGAAGGCGAATATTTCGATATATATTAATATAATCGACTAAACAATAACAAAAACCAACAGTATGTGGGTATATTGATCCCCACCCACACACCCACTCCCGCGCCCAATTGAATGCATAGCAGTGAACTTTTAATAGTGTTCATTGTCAAACAAACCATATTGATACTCCCCTGTGAGTTATATTAATATACCATCAAATAATGTGCAAGAACCTACTTAAAGTAACCGCTGGTAATACCCTAATGACATGTAATACTTAAGGATTGTTTTTCATTTTTTGCGATGTTATCGAAGTATAACAGGTCGTGATGGGTCACAAATTGTATAAAACCGTGTAGCGCAGCGAAATGGTTTTATAAAATATATGTGACCCATCATTGACCTGTTATACTTCGATAACATCGCAAAAAATGAAAGACAATCCTTATAATTACAAACTTACATCAATGATAATCTTTGTTGACCGTCCATTTAATTCCAAATGCCCCAGTAAGCTCTAAATTAAATTAATTTCAGTTGAACCGATCAGCCAAATCACACATTTTCAAATTTGAAATCTACTCCGCCCAAAGGTATACTGTAGGCCTAGATCTGTACGTTTCCTAAAATAATGGTTCTAGTGGCGTAGCTGCTTTTAGGCAACACGATTATTTAATGGAACTTAATTAAAAATCTGGTTTGATAATGATGTGTGAGTAATATTAGTATTTAACATGCATATAATATCTTCCGTAAGTGCGCTAGTACATTCTTACAGTAACCGCTGATAATACCCTAACGACATATGATACAACCATACAACCGCTGTTTTTATGTCCCCTGAAACTTTATATTATTTGATGGAATAGGCGAATAATTGCCGGATTTAATGAGCATTAATGTTATCGACTAAACCATATAACACCCAACAGTGTGTGGGGTAAATTGAACCCCGAATTTTAGGCATAACCGTGAATTTTAAGCAGTGTGATACAACTCTACAAGCGGTGTTTTATGTCACCTGAAACTTCATATTATTTGATGGTATAGGCGAATATTTGCCCTTTTTTATGGGCCACGAACTCAAACATCTAGGTGGTCAATATGAATCTGGCCATTAGACCATTTTTTGCACCCTAGAACCTGGTTTGAACTACCAGCGCCTGTTACAAGGCGATATCCATATTTTCAACAATTTTATGTTTGTGATGTCATAGTTTTCCTTTGATTCATCTTTGTAATTTGTGTTTGTTTCTGTGGCGTTTCTGGTTGACTGTGGTCCTTAAATGCTACATTTCCTGTTCGACTTTTTTATCTTCCTTTTATATCTACTTTTAACAATATCCGCTCATTTTGTAAGATTAATCTCATAATTCGCAATTATCGTTTTCCTATTATTTCACTTAAAATAAGTATCCCCTACTTTGCAGGTATCCTGCTATAAATTCCCATTTTTATGTTCTAGTTTTCCATTCGTTTTCTGTTCAAGTTATCAAATTTTCAGCTCTCATTTTCCCATTTGTCAGTTTTCTGGTTTCCCGTAGTTCAATTTCCCACTTTCTTTTTCAATTAAATATTTCCCCACATTTGTTATAACATATTAATTTCAAGCAATAACATAAAACTGACATTTTGCAAGTCCTATAAACAGTAACAAAGCTGGAGCATTGAAAGTTTAAAACCGAGGGATATGTTATACTTATTTAACACGGATTAAAATACAATATTAAACTTCTTACTAATCTTCTCAACATAATTTGAAGGTATCATTCCTCTTTTTCCTGTTTTGTCCACGGTTCCGTACATCCACCCGATGTCGATAGGTTGACCAACAATAATTATATCGCCCTTCTTGAAGCTGACGTCTTCTTTATCTATAGCATCGAAATCGTATAAAGCTTGATAACGCATCTGTAATGAGAATGAATGAACGAGTATTGTATTTAACTGCTCATCAACACGTTATAGGCAATTGTTTTAGAACTGCACCAGAAAGCGGAGAAGGATACATAGAAATCTGGGAATCTGCCCTACTCTTACTAACGAATATATGTGTATGGCTATTTAAAGGGAAAATGACAATAGCTTTTAGCCTATAAAAACAAAATAATTACGTTGACAACCATTACACACGAACCATTATTGAATATTTATTAAATAAAAACAAATTGCTTTATGGAATTCAATAGCGGTACAAAAAATTACCGATTTGTGAGGTTGAACTTGTAGCTCACACTAAAAAGTCACTCGTGGGTAATAATAGTCGAGCGTGCATTAGTCGAGCGCGTATACATGAAATTAGAAAATCTATCGCAAGAGAGATGATTTTAGTTTTGATTTTGTTAATTATCCCCATTTATATAAGGATGTTCCTCGAGCCACTTTTTATGGGGTCTATGCTTCTCAACTTATTCGTTTCTCTAGAGCTTGTAGTTGTGTTGATGACTTTAACATTCGTAATATTTGTATAACTAAAAATGTATTCACGCACGGCTACCGTTACCATAAACTTCGACAAACCTTTGCAAAATTGTATTATCGTAATCATGATATACTTTTAAAACCTGACTTCTATGGTGATGTGATTTACAAACTTCGTAGGATCCTTGGTCATAATCACTTTCATACAATCTGTATTAAACATGTTAAAAAGTTTATCAAAAGAGGTTATGACCCTACCATATTGCAACGCACTGCATGTTTAGTGGTAGACCCATTTACAGTTCTCCATTATGCTTCCTCTTCGATTGTGCGATGACGGACAGATTGTGGACCCTATGGTGACATCTACCTAAATCCATATAGGACGGTAGCGTTTGATGTTTGTCTTTAATATTATCGTGTCGTACCCTTAACGGTTTGTTCTCTTGTTGCTCTGGCTTCTGCCAAGTCATTTATTACTTACTTTGTGGCTTTCTAGGCTTTTGATTTTTTTATATTATATATAGATGATCAATTATGTGTTTAATCCTGCCTTTTTTGTTAAAGATTAGAACCTAGCGGCGATATCTTTATTTACACTGTCCCGTTTATTGGGATGACAATAGGGTAAGAGTGAGGCCTGGTGCGCTCTGGAACCTGGTTTAAACCCGCCGCGGCCCTTTTTTGCCACTGACCGTTCCTAGGCGGTTGCCCTATTGTCAACCATTTTGTGTTATTTGTCTGCCTTTTATTCAGCGTTAAAGTTGTTCTTTGTTTCTGTGTGTGTTTTTGTGGTTGACTGTCATCCTTGAATCCTCGATTTTTATGCCTGCTTATACTATTTAGAAAACCTACTGCGCTAATGAATGTCACGTGAGCATCGGTAAATAAAGCGGTCCCGCGTTATTTACAAACAATATATAAAAGCTTCATTTTTTCAAACTCACGAATGTATTACTACAGACTTATTTGAGTCTATGCTTTATGTTTTCATGTTTACATTTTACTGAATACAAAACGATCTAACTGTGACGTAATCTTCCAGCCTACTAGGTTGACAGAACCTACAATGTGTCGTTTCCGTGTGGTTGGGTGGGTTGCGCTGGGGTGGTAGGGGTCTAACTAGTGCATTGCTTAAATCTACTTACCCCTTTTCCAGTATACTGTGGCTGTTTGGGTTCTGAAGGAGGCTGGGACTGAGGATGAGGCTGCTGAGGAGGTTGAGCTAAAATGGAAATAAGTAGTGGAAAGTTAGTTAACTGGCATCCAATTAATATTCAATTGCACTAGCTAGGACAATTACCACATCAACTCTTTCAGTGCCAATTGTTTAAGATATAAACCCCTGCATCTGCCACTACAGTAGGGGAGCAGCCTTGATATTTTCCTACATCTTTCAAATATCGCAACTACGCTTGACAACGAAAAGTAGTACGTCAACTTTCGGCAACGTCAAAAAAAAACAAATGTCCGCCATTTTGAATTTTTTAAAACGCATAATTTGGAAAATTGTGAAAATTTTTGATCATAAAATTTCATTTCCCCTTTAGGTTTCGTGATTTTCGTCTGTACCGACTTTTTTTTTAGAAGCTCTACTGCGTGATAAATTCAGACCCGCCTTGTAAAATGTCGAAGCGAGGGGCGATAACTCTAAAAGGTGCTATCTTTAGAATACGATTAAAATGACAACAACCGTGTGTTTTTTGTTAAATAAAGTACGAGGAGATACTTGAATTGTTGTTTTAGCTCACACATTACATGAATTTTTCTGCATATCACAAAAAGCATGTTATTTCTTTATCAAAAGTACACGAAAATACGAATTGTTTGATTTAACTGTAATTTTGACTCGACTGACCTCGCAAGAACTGCAGGCGCGTATTCGATGGAGCGGGTAGTATTGGGCACCCTCTCATATGTGGAAAGTTTACGTAACAATCGCTACTGTTCAAGATGGGAGTTGGGATGGAGAGAAGGAGGGGGAGGGCATCTGAACTGAGATTTAAAAGGATGCGCCCCATCCCCATCCCACCCCAACTAAAATCATGAAAGCTAGTCTGTTTTTGAAAGCTCTTCCAAGCATACAGTACATTCTTAAACATATTCAGATAATATATTTGTTGGTGTGTTTTTGACTAGACTGTCCAGTGTCTAATTGTCATCCGCAACTTGGCGCAGTCAGTAGCGCAGCGGATTTGTAACCGGAGGTGGTGCCACTGAGTTTTGTCGGTGTGTTCTTGGGCAAGACACATTCCCTTAGCCTCATCCGTCGGATGGGGACGTAAACAGGGTGGTCCCGCTTATAGGTCTATCATCCGAGCATGTTAAAGAACCAAAGGAATCTGTTCGATAATAAGGGTAGTGCACGGTTCCCGGATTCCTATGTATCCTTCCCCTCTCTCTGAGGCGGCTCTAAATAACCTGTACTGTGTTGATGAGCCGTTAAATATTCAATTCAATTCATCCGCAACTGCACTCAGCACTGTCATATGTACTATAGCTGTCCCATGCTAGTATCATGAATCAACCGTGGAATATATCACCCACACATAAAAGGGTTTGAGGGCCCCATCTTACTTGTATTAGTTTAAATTTAGACCATTTGTCGGTTGAAACCTAAGATGAATTTTTTATCAGACAGAAACACTGTCGTAATACTTATACTGATAATATCGAAGGAAAATAAAGAAGGCCATTTCTTTTACTTTATATTTTTAAAGTTGAATTGTGTTTTATGTCATTATAGCACATTTTAGGCCATATTTCCTGGGTAGAACCAGTACTGTGTACTTACTGCTATCTGTAAGAATCGACACTTTCTCACCTACAAGTTGAGCTCCCAGTGGGAATTGAACCCGCAGCGGTGAGAGGTGAAGATGAGAATGTATACAAATATAAAATGCCAACCGAACATCTCAACTCAATATGTCCATGGGACTTGAATGAACGCACTGAAAACAATCCGTGGAAAATTGTACTATGCAAGAATATATATTCATAAATAAATTGTATTTTGATGCAAAATCGATATGCTTCTCTAGACATCATAGATAAAGATCATGTAAAGTTTCGAAAAGATTGGTTAAAAACTGTGGAAGGATATAGACGCACAGATAACTAACACCATATGCGGCCTCACCTTTCAATGGTAAACAATAAACATTTAAGGTACATATTAAGGCCTTACATATTATCTTTCATGACTAAGTAAAAAATATGTAACAAGTCAGATATCAAAATGAATTAAATTGCATCATACAATAATTGTTTTTATTTATTAAAGGGACACACAGCATTTATCAAGTTTTTATCAAGCATTAAAATGTAATTTATTTTCACTTTACACCCGCTTGCATATATTTAAATTATAAGTTTATATAACATTTTGGAGTTTAAAAAAAAGAAGATTGCTGCATGTCCCTTTAATATGTAATTGTTTATATGGTGCAAGCCAATTTGAACATATGTGGGGTTATATATATATACATGTATCTGTTTGTTATTTTTTTGGTGAGGAAGACCACTCACTTTTCTTCTTGGTATAACCGGTAATATACACCTCCTGCCATCTGTTATTCCACAAACTTTTATATAATCCAATAAAATTCAGAAAACATTTTAATCCAATAAATAAATTGGGCACGGCCGGTCAGATTAACAGAAACACATTTATATTTTCATATTAGCCCTTATTTTGAGCCACTCCAATGAACTATCCAGTTAATGTCGCCAACGATCCACCTTGTGTCTACAGTCGGATATGCATGTTGATATGATATTGTGCTGGCTGAACTGGTGATCCTCTTACTAGACATATTTTTCTTGAAGTTGATGCTAGTACTGTCCGTATGAGGTATTGCTGATTCATGATTCATAAAAAAAAAAAATATTGTACACCATCTTGTTATTATATACTATTCTTGTTCGTTTAAGTATTTCTGATTCTGTTGTTAATGTTGTAAAAAGTTATATATGTGACTACTTGTTTCAATAAAATCCTCCCATATATATTGGGACATCACTAACTATTTTCAGCTAACTCCCAGCATCTCAGGACTCCAGGCTCTGAAAATAAAAATGACATACATGATATTTTGTTTCAACTTAAATAGGTAACAAGTTGTAGAACTGAAATATGTAAATGAATAGTGATTATAGAACTTTTTTTACATGTACAATAAATTAAAAATAATATTTTTCTGCTAAATCAACACATTTATTACCGGTATACCTTATTTAGAGCCGCCCCAAATGACACATAGGAATTCGAGAACCTGTGTTACTCTTACTAATGTATATAATAATAATTTCTATGGTTGTTTATCGTGCTTGGAGGATAGACTCCCCAGTTTCAATCCCAATCAAACAAAAGAGGCTGAGGAACAAACAAGACTGAGGGAAGATGTATTGCCCGAAACCATAGACGAAACTCAGTGGTGCATGTGTGACTTAAACCGGAAGCTCCAGATTGCTATCATCCACCATGCTATTGCTGGGCCATGCCAGCACATTATGTTAAGTCGGGGTCTTGGTTAAGTTTAATAATTTAGATGTAATACAGGGTCCTTTTTATTTTGTTTGTTTAATTTTACATATGTACTAAGCACAATATGACCTATTTATGTGTCGATGTGCTGTAAAACACCATTTTCATTTTTAGTATAAAAAGTCTGAGACTAAGTGCAGGCACAGACCTAATAACAAATTATTAATATGTCTGTGGTGCAGGACTGGTGCACAATGCCACATATTTTGCAAAGAACAAACATTGATAAATTCTTATTTTTTTTGAAGCTGTGCTTACCTACATACTGGCTAATACAAGGCTCTTGATGTAGTTATACTGTGAGACTGGTTATACTGTGAGACTGGGAAATTTGACTTGAATCTGGCTATGGTAATACTGCACACTGCCTCTAGCTAACTTAGTCTTAGCAGACCTGAAAAAAACAAGTCATATATGATATTGTTTCATTTGTTTTTAATATTAATAACTCTGTCCAACTTTCTCAATGCTAACAATGTCAGCATTCCATAACATTTTACTTAAAACACAACTGGAATTGAAAGTGGTGCTTTCCAGAAGATGATACTGTCCAAAATGTAAGTCACAGGTGGCATTCATGAACAAATAGTAGATTTTCAAGGCTTACATTTTCATCAATTATTCATCACACATGTGTTCTAAAAAATTATCAGAATTAAGTTAATATATATCAACCACCACCGTTTTACATGTTTCAACGTTAAACACTTGTCATACAGAAATTAAAAGTGTATTTACTTACATAGGCTACAGTGCAGACAATGCCATGACCCATTTCAGGCATTTGCTGGTGTGTTCCACTTTTCAATTTTAATTCTCTACATTGTCTACTGTTATATATCTATTTGTTTGTATTTTGTAAATTACGCACTCATGCAAAACTTGGAATTGTATACGATCGTGATTGTAACACTGTTTTAATTCTACTTCTGTGCAAATAAATTGAAATAATCCATCGGGCCGTATGTGTAAACGATCTATCTGTGTATGTACACGGATCAGCATTATTTGACCTTTGAATGTGTGTGAGCTATTTTTAGCACATTCCTTAGCTATTTATAAACGTTCAGTTCAATTCACAATATTTAGTTTCTGTGACTGTGTATTGACCATATGATGTTAATTTGTCCAAGGAGAGGTGGGTTTGTGGCCTGCGACTGACTGGCCCTGGGCTGGGTGTTTTTCTGTGTCGCCGCCATTTTGAATAGCCTCTGAAAGAGTGAAATGCAGGTACCAACTTTCAAAACGGGCACGCAAAATGTAAATTCACGAAAAAATAAGAAATTTTCAAAAAAGGTAGATCAGGTAATGATCTTCGACTCCTGTCAATTTCAACAATATTTAAGAATATACAATTTTTGTACCCGTTTTGAAACATTGGCAATTTCGAAGAAAAAAAAACTAGTTTTTTTCGATCTTCGCATTTGTACCGCGATTTCCGACTATGATATCTCAATAAAACCTGTCAACACGATTGTTTTATAAATCTCCGACATAATAACTGACTTCTGATATGATTTGTTTTCTTTGCCATATAGTATAAGCTTTAAACTAGTGTTACTAAAAAGAGTACTATAAAATCCGCGCATCTGCACGTGCTTGCAAAATGGGAACTACGTTGCCTCCAACACCAATTATTTATGTTTGAGTTATGCGGTTCAGGCACGTGAAATGACTTGTCTGCTCCTGTACTGCTACTGCTTTTCAAAAGTGTTTCAAAGCCAAAAGAGTCACATATTAGAAGTACTCTTCATGCGCCTCCGTTTCTTGTTCACGTAATTGCAAGCCCTCGTCTTTGCAACTATTTAAGCGAGCACAACATAGCATATTCTTTGCCACTTTTCCTTTATTTCCGCAAATATCATGCATTTGTCTTGATTTATAAATAGAATAGGCTCATACATATATTTAGATTGAATACAATTAATATAATTCGATTTGATTTTTGTTATTAAACTTCTTACACATTTTGCATAATTTAGGCTTTACTGTAATTTTAGTCACATAATTCCACATAGTTATACAAAGAACCTGTTGAGCATATAAAAAATGCAAAAAAATATAAAGAATACATATGCTACACAAGTGGTAATGTTTTTCATTTGTATATTTTCATATGCATTAGGTGAAAACAGAAATAACGTTTCAAGATACCAGAATAATTCTTATCAATTCATATCACACAGAATTTATTGTTACATGAGCTCATAGCAAAGATTCTTAGCAAATACACTCCCTATTTGACATTGAACAAGAGCTGTTGGAGAACAGCGCAGCTCGACTATTCGATTTTTCAGAGAATAATAAATTTATAGCTAGTATATATCATCAGAAAAAAAGGCTACAACAATGTGGGTTGGGGTTGGGGGAAAAACAAAACTATGTGTAAGAATTAACGAAAACTACACAAAAATATGTAAAAAAAATAATAAAAAAAAATCGAGTTTTGAGTGGGTTGCAGGGTGGGGGTGGGGGAGAGGCAGGGTGGATGTTGGGGAGAGTGGGGTGGTGAGGGCAACATATATGTGTAAGTAGCTATGTAAGAATTCACCAAAACAACACAAAAGTATGTAAATAAAAAAAAAATAAAAAATCGAGTTTTGAGTGGGGATGGGGAGAGGCGGAGGGTGGGGAGGGCAACATATATGTGTAAAAAGCTATGCTATGTAAGAATTGTGTGTGGGAAGGGGGTGGAAGGGGCAAAATATATGTGTAAGAAGCTATGTGTAATAAATTACCAAAACAATACAGATATATGTAAAAAAAAAAACATTAAATAAAATATTGGGTTGGAGAGGGAGGTGGGGGGAGGTGGGGGGGGGGGGGGGGGGGGGGCAACATAGGTATGTGTATGAATTGACCAAAACAACACAGAAATATGTTAAAAAAAATGTTTCGAGTGTGTGAGGGGGGAGTGGGGGGAGGGGGCGGGGAGAGAAGCAGGGAGTGGGGGTAGGGAGCAACATATGTGTAAGAAGCTATGTGTCAGAAATGACCAAAAAACAAAGAAAGGTGTAAACAAAAATTATTCTAGTTTCGAGTGTGTGGTGGTGGTGTGTGGGGTTGGGAGTGGCGAGAGAGGGGAGGCGGGAGGGGAAGTGGGCAACATGTTTAAGAATTGACAAATGCAACACAGAAATATGCAAACATAATATATAGAGTTTCCGGTGGGGGTGGGGGGAGCGGGGATGAGAGGCGTGAGTGGGTTGGGGCGGGTGGTGGGGGGAGGGGGCAACATATATGTGTAAGAATTGACTAAAACAACACAGAAATATGTAAAAAATAAAAATAGTTTCAAGTGGGGGAGGGGGTGCGGGGATGAGAGGCGGGAGTGGGTTGGGGGGGGGGGGGGGAGGGGCAACATATATGTGTAAGAATTGACTAAAACAACACAGAAAAAAGTTAAAAAACAAAAAATAAATGTGGAGGGTGGTGGTAGTGGGGGCGGGTGGGGTGGGGTGTGTGGGCATAAGATGCATAATGCTATAAGAAATCCCAAACCAAAATTATAGATATAATAAAATGCATAATACTATAAGAAATCCCAAACCAA
Organism: Cyrtodaria siliqua; assembly: GCA_037043455.1. Lineage (NCBI taxonomy): Eukaryota > Metazoa > Mollusca > Bivalvia > Adapedonta > Hiatellidae > Cyrtodaria > Cyrtodaria siliqua. The sequence continues at coordinate 187,545 of JAWPHD010004111.1, forward strand.
AATTATAGATATATACATGCTTACATGCAAACTAGATCTGCCTTTATTGCACATTTTATGGGCTATCACAATTTGGGTTCCATGAGAGCCCAGAATTTGCAGAAGACAAAATTACTTATCCAACCCTTTACAACATACTATAAGGAAACCAATTAAAAAATTGAGTTCAGCTAGGACAAGAAATGTAATAGATATAGACCTGTAAACACAGCTTACACGCACAATTTGATGTGAAACAGACACATTTAAAGGGCTTTGGGTTTCATGTGAGCCCAGGGGTTACAGGAAGCAAAATTACTTAAGCAGCCCTTAAGATAATGCTATAAGAAAGATAATGGCCAAATTTGGTTGTGCTAGGGTAAGAATTGTAAGAGATATAGACTTGTAAAGAAATATAAAAAGATCGGACAGGGAAAGTAGCATTCAAGGAGGACAGTAAACCACAAAACACAGAAACAAACACGCAAACAGACAAACAAGACACAGCTTACACGCAAAATTTGATGTGAAATGGGACACATTTTATGGACTATCATAATTTGGGTTCCATGGGAGCCCATGGGTTACAGGAACCAAAATTGCTTATGCAGCCTTTAAGATAATGCTATAAGGAAGTCCATGGCCAAATTTGGTTGTCCTAGGATAAGAAATGTAAGAGATATAGACTTGTAAACACAGCTTACACGCAATCCTTGATGTGGGACGCCGACGCCAACGCCGACGCCGACGCCGACCCCGTGGTGATTACATAAGCTCTCTTATTCTTCGAATAGTCGAGTTAACAATAATGGGACGTGGCTTATTGAAAGTAAATGTTGTCTTCTCCGACATTCAACTTATATTCATTCGATCTTTGGAGATCGCTGAGCCCGATACTTATATTTAATTATCGGTGGTACTTCTTCATTTCTTTTTGTTTTCTTACCTAATTTTCAATTCAGTGGTTCCACTACTCCGGCCGATTAGAGGCTCTGGGTATTGTTTAACCACTTATAGGATATGTTGTCTGCTTTTTAATTTAGTATTTTGACTGTTACTTGTGTTATGCAGGCTTCGTAACCGCTGCTCCCAACTAAATTCCATTATGTTTATTTCGCTCTTCGGGGCATTTAATTGTATTAGATACTGGGACCATACGCCGTACGACATGGGGAAGAAAGATACTCCATGTCCACCGCCATATGCATGCCATCTTCGGGATGGTTAAAATTGTGTACTATTCATTTTATTAATATTGAGTTCTGCTCAACCCGGGACTAGAAGGCGTGAGCGGTAGCTAGCATATTTCACCACCGCTCATGAACAGTCTCAATCAAACCAAGACTGCAATATTTCGTATGTGTCGATTTCGGCCGTTTCCAAAGGTCCATTATCATACTCTTTTTTATAAATCAAACAAACAAAACATGGTATATATTGTTGTAACAAAATCGTCGCCTAAGGGGCATTATACACCTTTTTAGCTATGCGTTTTATGTTGAAACAATGTTCTATGTATCAGGGTAATATGACAGTGAACTTTAACTTTCTGAAAAATAAACTGATATGAATTGATGTTTAACCAAGAGCAATATTTGTATTAAGTTTCAAAGTATATGTCAAATAGTTAATGAATAACACCCGGAAAAATATTGTTCATGACAAGGTCACTATGACTTTGACATTTGACCTACAAACCATAAAATCAATAGGGGTCTTTGCTACAAAAGGAATACTATTTGTATAAAATGTAATAGTGTAATAGTAAATAAATTGCAGGTCAAAAGGCGTTTTTCATGATCGATTACTGTGACTGTAACCTTTGATCTACTAACCCCGAAATTAAGAGGAGTTATTGTTTAATTATGGGTACTATTTCTGTAAGGTTTATAGATTTTATCACAGTTACAAGTTATTTACAAGGAACTTGTTTCTCCGGAAAAGGTCATTGTCAGGTCAAAGTAACCTTGATGGCCTACTGAACACAACCGCAATATATTTCATCCTCCAAGGGCAGTACACATGTGAAGTTTAGTAAGTTTCGGTGTTATACTTCCGGCGCTATCGTGTGTAATGTCCATATAAGGTCATGATAACCCTGACCTTTGACCTACTAATCCAAAAAGTAAACGGAGTTCTTCTCGTTCCAAGGGCAATGTGCCTATAAAGATTCATGAGTGTAGGTGTCATGCTACTGGAGTTATTGCTTTGCATATGTATGTCGATATGATGTCAATGCGACGCCAAAAGCAACAGGTTCCTCCTCTGACCGAGGGCAATGCACCTATGCAGTATTTTGAGGATGGGTGGTCCCATTCGGAGTTATTACGCGGAATGCATATTGTGACATAGAATCATAGCAACCTTGGCATTTAACCTACTGTCCTTAAACAATGGTTCCATCTTTCATCCTTGGATATGTTCGTTTCATGAGCAAGCATCTAATGATTTCAAAGTTATTGTTCAGATAGAGTATTTTCATATGAGGTCATGGTGACCTTGACCTTTGACTGACTGACCCCAGGTACAATAGGATTTCCTTTATTACCAAATGCAATATACATTATGCTTTCATAGTTATTAAGTGAAATGTGTATTTTTATATAAGGTCATGGATACTTTGAACTTTGACATAAAGAACCCTCCAAAACAATATGGTTCTAACTTTCATCACGGTAAATGTACTTAAACGTTTGATGAGTGTCTGGTTTGTGGTTTTGGAGTTATGACGCAGAATGTGGATTTACATATAAGGTCATGGCGACCTTGACATGTGACCTACAGATAGCAAATATGATAGGTTTCTCTTACCACCAAGAGAAATGTAGGAATGAAGTTTCAGGAATTTGAGTGCTGTGGTTTTGAAATTATTGCGGAATGCGTATTTCCATATAATTTTATTGCAAACTTGACATTGGACCTACATCCTCTAAAACAATATGGTTTCTACTCTTACCAAGGGTTAAGTACCTGAAGTTTTATTATTGTATGTTTTATGTTTTTGCAGTTATAGCACAGAATGCGTTTTTCCATATATTAATAATCAATTTTAAAATCGATTAAATCAGTCCCAATTGCTTTTACCGCTTTTTTCAATAAAATCTACGATGTCATGCACACATAAGCACGTTTATACGATGGCAGTGAATATTATTTTAGAGAAAAGTTTCGTTTGTCTTTTACGTTTCATTTAAACAATTCTTTTCTGTGTTGTGTAAGTAGAGATCAAGACAGGTTAGACTACATTTTTACGTTTTTTCAATATATTTGTTTCTGAGGCGAAACAAGGAAACGGTTCAAGAAATAATCTTCATGAAACTTCCATGCACATATTGTTTTAATTGTTCCTAATAATATAAAGAACAGTGTCTGTTTTGTTAGAATGTGTTTCTATGGAAATAATATGTCGTTTTATATTGGTTTTGCTTCCAACTTGAATACCTCGAAATATCCTACTGATAATTGCCTCTCGTATCGACCTGTATACCAAATATCGGGCTCAGTTATCTCTAAAGATCAGAATGAATAACGGTTTTGCTTGCAAGCACGGGGAGACGTTTAACCGACGCCACACTACACAGGCAACGCTACCAGAGTATTCAAATGCCAAATTGTCGGAAACATCAGATTTATTCCGTAGTAGTTTCTGATAATATGTTTTGAAATATCTTAATATTGTATGGTTTATAATTTGTTGCATTATATAAGGCTCGAACCCTGAACCTTCGGTTCAGTAGACACATATTAGACGACGCTCTAACCGACTGAAAAGAGGACATTTGGAATTCATCGAACACGATAAATATAAAACATATTGCAGTCTCGGTTTGACTGCTCATGAACGGTGGTTAAATATGCTTGCTACCGTTCACGCAGAACTCAATATTAAAAAAGTCAATATTGAGTCTATTCATGATAGGTTATTTAAGGTGCAAGACATCTCAATCCCGCTAGCACCCAGTGATCTCAAAGGACCAGTAAGTAATATGATATTGATTTGTAGTAGGGGCAATTTTCTGTTCATTATAGGTAATATAAGGTGCAACACCATTGAATAAATACTCAAAAGTCATACGTGGAAGCAACAAACACAAACAAGAGATACAAGTAGCAGACTCGTTTTTTTAGTCTGTTCATGAGAGGTTATGTGAGGTGCAACACCTTTGAATAAATACTCAAAAGTGGATCCCTTGGAAGCAACAAACACAAACAAGAGATAAAAGTAGCATACTCGTTTTTTTAGTCTGTTCATGAGAGGTTATGTGAAGTGCAACATCTCTCACGCCTCCTAGCACCGGCTGCTTAAGCTGCCAAAATTCACAGTTTATAATATTTTCATCTGAAACTATTCACTGTTCAAATAGCATCTCTGTTTAAGCGAAAATTAGGTGGTGCATAGAAACACAGAAAACACAGAAGTATACTCGTTAATGATAAAACAATGCATCATCAGTCAAGACTATTCATAATATGGAATATATATGGGATTATAATTATGATCTTGATGCCGGAAATTTCTCCGGCGTCTATTATATGCTAATATAGTTTCTGATATCATTTGATTATAACTAGCACCAAAACGTATTTATAAATGTTCATTTACTTGGAAAAAAGGTTTATACATCTAAACACATGTGGAATAAATAAAAGAGTATCTTTATAATATGTACATCTGTAATTTATTGTCATATGGCTTAAAATAAGTTTATATAATAGTATTTACTTATATAAACATGAGTATCAACAAACTGCGCCAAAACAACCTTACATAAAATATGCATGTTTCTAAAAAAACACGGGCAGTGACTCAAATTAGAACAAAAGTGTCGGCCTCTATATTAAATGAATATGTTTAATAATCAAAAAACTTCATACTAATTTTGAGTGATACTGATTAATAAACATCGGCGTATAAATAGATGTAAACAGGCTGATAAACTGGGGAAAATGGAATAATTTTACTAATTTCTTCTTAAACATGTTAAATGTTTTTATCTTAAGCAAATGCTTTCTCTGATCCGTCTACCAAGGTATTTCCATCAAAAGAGTTTTTGTACTTGTTGAAATCAAAACAGATAATAAGCAAATCCGTACAACTTACATGTGACCCGTTTCCTTACCATTTATCTTACATATTTTCCAAATCCTAAGTTAGTAACAGAATTGCAGACCGGAGTTAAAATAAAGTTCTGTTTGCATATGATCCTTGAACGTGATATTGACCATGAAACGCAGATGGTAAGAGTCGATTGCTTCTTGTCATTACCATTGATGTAAATTATGTTCCAAATCCCTCCGTTATGTAGAGAATTACAGCTCGTACAAGTAAATTAGTTACAGGAGGGCATATAAAATGTTAACCATGCACAAGTATGGCAGGTTTATTAATTGATAAATATATTGATAATAGGAATGTTCTGTTATTCAGCTACCTCTAACATGAGGAAAATGGTAAAAAGAAAAGAAAAGAAATGGCAACGCATGTTCGCACTGCACCACAAACAAAGAGCAAATTACATGTACAATGTGTTACCTATGAATACCTTTAAGAAAGATGTAAACAGGTTGTTGTGTCGTCCAAGGTCATTCATTTAAAATTAGTACAATAGACGTTTCTCAATGAATAGAATGTTGATTGTTTACATTTAACATCACATGAGGTTATTCTGTTTATGATATGATAGAGCATATGACTCATTCAAGGTTATTGGAATAATGAGTCTAAAGATTCTATGTCCTTCTATAAGGTATCATATGACTGCATATGTTACTTAAACATAATTTGTTTATCTTATTGGAATCTGCTAAATGTTCTATGACATTCTATGACATTCTATGACAGTACAAATACGTTTTTTTGGGGTTGTTGTTTGTTCAGTATTCAGTATTTAGAGTTGAGTATCTGGTTCAGTATTTTGATCGGAAATTTAGTTTAAATTCAGTATAAAGTGAACATATTGGATGTTTTGAATTAAAAAATATACTGTGAGAGGATACAATTTATTGTGCTCATCTATAATAAAAATGACAATTGTTTGGAACATTGTGAATTAATAAACCAGGAAAGAATTGAAGAGAAATTGGATTAAAGGGACACTTGACACTTTTGATTAAAGGGAAACCTGACAATTTAGATTAAAGGGACACTTCCCAGTATTATTTGGACTTTATTCCTATATCTCATTTTAAAGAAATACTGGATCCATTTCATGTATTTTCTGTAAGTGAATATCTTTTTCATTGTAGTATTTTAATAAATTGTTGATTATATTTTTAAAAAAAGGTTGTTGCTAGTTTTGATTCCTTTCTTGTTACATTTTACCCGTAACGCAGTGAAAAAGACAATACACAACACAAAGAGTGGTGAAGACAGTGTTACCGACTTGAAAATATCAGTAAGCAATATATAATGGTATATTTAATCAATTGTATGTGTATACAACCTCAATATTATCCTTTCTTCAGCGTTCAAATTGACAAGACAGTGTAAATGAAAGTACATCCCAAAGGAAATATCTAACCATAAAGTTCACATCCAGATAAATTAGCAAACGATACACGTATATGTTATTTCAAAATATTATAAAATATGTAATTAAAAACATCTCAGAATGTATCTAGAATTGTACTTCACAACCACAACAACATTTGCATAATTTTTCAATGTTTTTTTCAGATTTAACACTAACATAAATGCACCCAAGGCATGCGTAGTTTAGTTTTACTTTTATTATTTACTTGCATCTCATCAATTACAAGCATGGTATACAATCATTTAAACAGAGAGCTTAGATCAACATCCAAACTTAAAGAAATATGCCTGTACAAGGACACTTTTTGACATATACATAGTTCTAGAATGGCGTTTGACCTATACATAGTTCTAGAATGGCGTCTGACATATCCATAGTTTTAGAATGGCGTTTGACATAAACATAGTTCTAGAATGGCGATTGAAATAATATATAGTTCTAGAATGGCGTTTGACATATACATAGTTCTAAAATGGCGTTCGACCTATACATAGTTCTAGAATGGCGTTTGACATATACATATATCTAGAATGGCGTTCGACCTATACATAGTTCTAGAATGGCGTTTGACATATACATAGTTCTAGAATGGCGTTTGACATATACAGAGATCTAGAATGGCGTTCGACCTATACATAGTTCTAGAATTGCGTTTGACATATACATAGATCTAGAATGGCGGTTGACATATACATAGTTCTAGAATGGCGTTTGACATATACATAATTCCAGAATGGTGTTTGACATATACATAGTTCTAGAATGGCGTTTTGACATATACATAGTTCTAGAATGGCGTTTGTTCTACATAGTTACAGAATGGCGTTTGACATATACATAGTTATAGAATGGCGTTTGAACTTGTCTCGTATGTCCTTACATGTCACTCTGTTTTGTGTCCTTACAACACATGTCTTATATGTGTCCTCTCTCTCTCTCTCTCTCTCTTAGATGGATGCGTCATCTGTCTCTCCAAGAAAAGTCGAAATCACTAGGTGACATTTAAAACAAGAGGGCCAAGATGGCCCTAAATCGATCACTGAATACTGGCACATTATCGAACTTCTTTGAAATCTTATGGTCATATACAATCTGTGCAAGTTTGGTTAAGATTGTTCAAGAAATGTGGCCTCTGTTGTGTTAACAACATTGATATAAAGACACTGACAAAGTTTGGTAAATATCAAATATAAAATGAAAGTGCCTTCGGCTCAGGTGATCTAAAAAAGGTCAAGATGAATAAACGCAATCGTCTATTTTAATTGTTTAGGAGAAAGCCTTGAACAGTATTTAAAGATGTGTACCATTGCTATAACACTGCCTTCAAGATTAGAGATTGGTAATATCTATATATAACCAGCCTTTAAAGGAACACACGGCAATCTTAAACATTAAATTTAGCATCTCGATTTATTAATCTAGTATTATTTAGTGACGTTAAACCTGCGTGCATATAATTAAATAACATTTCAGTTTTCATTTTCCCTTCGTTGTTCTGTTAAATGTTTAACATTAACATATTATATTTATTTATTGAAATAAAGTCATCAGTTAGTACGTGTAAATATAGATATGAAAATCGAACAGGAAAAGCGGCATTCAAGGACGACAGTCAACTACAAACATACACAGAAGCAAGAACAAATATAAAGATGAATAAAAGACAAAAATTAGATCACAAACACAAAAAGGTTGACAATAGGGCTACCGCCTCGGAAAGGTCAGTGGTAAATTAATATTACTGATTGCAAAACTACAAGTTATGTCAAACAAACTAACAGGACGCCGCAACCTTTAAAAACATTAAGACTGCCACGTGTCCCTTTAAACATAGAAATGTTAAGGCATTTAATGTATAGCTAAATAATAATTGTATAATTGATTTCAGTAGATTGTATAGCATGTATAATATGTCCCTACCCTACTTGTATATTTTGGCTCCAGAGACAATCAAAAGCAACGATTAGCGGCATGAAACGAATAAATTGTGTTTGTTTTGCGGCACGTCGAATTGTGCACAAACAATGGTGTAATGGAATTATATTATAAGCATTTCTCAACATTCTTAATCTTGTCTTGCGGCTCGTCGAAATCTAAAACTTTGCACGAAATATGGTGAAATGGAATAAATTTATTTTAATATTCGTAAAACAATTTCAATTACATGTATCAATGCTATGTTTCGGTAATTTTAAGAAAAGAAGTTTATGTTTAAAGGGACTGTAGGGCGATCTGAGGGAGGTGAATTGGTGTCATGAAAAACCTCATAGTGTGCATCAATTTCATATGACGAGTTTACAGCATATGAATTACATTAGGCCGCATGTTACTATTGTTTATGAAAACGTTTGCTCTGGAAATGTCGGACGACTCGGCTGATTGTTGTTGCTAAATCAAAAATATTAATTTTAATTGAGTTTATACTGCTAAGAGTTGTATATATAATTCAAATAGAGTGTATGTCGCACACAACACAACACAATTATCAATAGGAAACTTGAAGCATCATAATTATGAATTAATATTAATGATTTACACACACAACTATCCGTTTCGTTCAGTTTTCCAGACCACGCTTTGGCATTAACAATATTAAATTGCAAGGTGCATGTGGCCTAGTTTAGTACTTAATATTATGCACATTGAACATGAAACTGAAACAAAGTATGACGGTTTTAATCGTATTTGTATTGGCAAATGATTCGAGATCGCCTCCCTTTAAGAAACAAGACAACAAACACAGTCAGCTTAATGTAATCAAGTAAAAGTTGGGCTAATACGTATTGCTTTAAAAATGTACGTACTATCAAAGATGGAAAACACAAAAAACACGAACAAAAAGTAACTCTAAGGATGCTTCACTCCAATATGTATA